>JANAVB010005701.1:0-34967 GCA_029216955.1 Iris pallida | reverse complement strand
GATTGGACTGATGTCGGGCCCGGAAATTAAGTTGGAAGTTAAGTCACGAATTACGGCAGACGATAAATTGGTCTAAATTGACCCGAAGTTGCGCGAAGCAAATGGAGCACAAGGGAACAAGTTCGAGTGGGACACGAAATATCACTGTGAAGATAATCTCGTCTACTACAAACTCCAAGAAGGAAGTTTCCAGAGACTGGCATCCCTGATGCTCTAGAAATCCAAGTCACGGTAAAGAGCATTAAATCAAAATTAATCAAATCGAAATTAATTATATAGAAATGAATTATTGAAAATAATTCATTGAAAAATTCGAAAAATAATTCGAGAAATTTAGGGGGCTTACAATATGGTCAACAGTTTCTGATTGTTTCACCGTGCAACAATGACAAGCGAAAGCTAAGATGAAACCGATGGTGGTGAGAGTGTCATCAGTGGGGAGTTTTTTACGATGCTCTCTCCAAATTAGAAATGACCATTTTTTTGGATGTAATAATGCCAGAAGGTGCCAATGATTGGGGAAGCCATCCCAATGCCACAAGCAACGCATTTGGCTGAAGATAAGGAGAAAGAGCCGTTGGCCGATATAGACCACTGCAGAGAGTCGGGGATCGTATTGACCTTCAATCCGACGGCTAACAGCGCACCAGTGGCTGCCTCCCCTATCCATTCTTGTGTTCGCTCCCTACGCCAATTGTCACGCCCTGATTCCGTAAAATCGATAGTCATCCTCCGGACGTGATGCTGTATGAACCTAAGTTGCGATCGCACAAGGCATATAATCGTAAGGTTATCCGAAACACAACATCAAGTAAAGTACGCAGAGAAATTGAACAAACACATTATTTTTGAAAACAGAAGGAACTTTCGTTTTATTTATAATAAATATCATTTACATGACTCTGTTACATTTTTGCCTCGCGGACTACAACATGACTCGATTACAAACTGAACGCTGATTGTATAGTCTTTCCATACATTATATCCCCATTTACATCAAAACATTTCTAAAGACCTAAAATCATGGGGAGTCGAGACGTCATTTCTCTGGACTGAATGAGGAGTCTTCAAAAGGATCAAAATAATCCTTCAACACACGGATGAGGCTTCAAATGTACTAGCATCGCCTTGAGCTTAAGTGACACGTCCTTCTTGGTTTGGGATACCTGTGGAGAGCGAGGATCAGTACATTACACTTTATATGACGAGTGGCTAATTTATATACAACACTCTCACTTGGTTCAAGAAATGTTATAACTAAATTTTATGATCTTTCTAGCCATCCTAATAAATTTTAGACAAGCATATGATAGGCATAATATAAATTATGCTAGAACTTACCCATGGCAGAGTGTACCATGCAATGTGAGACTTAACATTTTATTCTTTGTCAAATGTTATCAGTTAGCGTGTGCAGTTTGGATATATGAAGGTCACTGGCACCACAAGCCATTTTGGACTATAGCTGGGTTAGACGGCTACCCTTTCAGCACGAGTAGCGAGCCCCGCTGCAAGTTCCACGAGTAACCATGTTTTGCTTCGTCGAGCTAAGCTATCTTTTACTTCCTCCTTGGCCGAAATGATCCTGTGTCTCGAGATATCGCTCAAGGAAGCCGTTTCTCGTGCACGAGTTGTCCAATAACCATGTAAGGTTAGATTAGTTATTCAAGCAAAATCAATAGTTCGTGAGTACATAACCATTATCATCGTTGCTTTGCCATGTTTTGGCGACAGTTATTCAATGATTCAAAACTTTGTTTATCTCAATTTTATAACAGGCATAAGGTATTAAGCATGCAACATTTTTTGGCATAATAGTTCTATAGTGTGCGTACGTGATGAATCGTACAACAGTTCATTGAAATCTAAGCTTTCGTGCACTTACATAACCAACTAGCATTCTATTATTGATTTGAGATTAAAGAAGGTCAAGGAAAAGAAGGGTCCAGCCACTCACTTTGATTGTTTGTTTGAGACAAAAGACCCGTTGGTTGCGCTAGATGGCACCTACGATCAGCTGAAATCGCATAAGCAACTGATTAGAATACTGCACATTTAAGTTTGATATGTAAATGTGAGTTCGAAAATGCAAGCCATGAAACTATCGAAAATATTCAAAAAACCAAATCCAAAGGGCAAGTGCGGCATAAAAACAGAGCAACGGGAGGTCTCTCCCGACTCATCTGCAGAGTCTATCCTTGAGGCGTACAACCCGCTAAATATGGGACTGATTCTGAAGAAGCATTTCCATAACGAAAAAAGGATCTTAATTTAATCGTTCTCGTTCGACCGATTCAACCATCCCGATCTATCGGTTCCGATTCAATCGGTATCGACAGTGTTCCTTTCTCACGCACCCCGTATACAAAAACGGGGACGATGTAGGGACCGGGCACTACACCAATCTCTTGAGACGTCCTACAAATCACGAATCATGCTGTGGGGGGTCGTCAGGTACCGATGGAGGAGGTCTTTACCGGCCCATCGTTCATGGAATAAAGACGATTCGTCGGATCCCAGATGTAGACGGATTAGAAGCTCAGCAAGACTCCGGCCGTGGAGGATTCGGTGCCAAGATACGGATGATCTGTAATTGGAGACAGCGGTGGAAGGGTGGATGTGCCTGAAATATCTGGCCTTCATGAACCTAGTCCAAATATTACGACTCACTCGGAGCTTCCACCAAAGTTTTATCGAGCAAGCGTCAACCACAAGCGACAGTCTGCTAAAACCAAGTCTTCCTTCGTTTGTGGGTCTGGCCAAGGTGTCCAAACTAGTCCAATGATGTTTATCCTTACCGTCGTTGTACCCCAGAAGAAGTTAACGAAGATGTTTTCAATGGTGGAGAGCACCTTTTAGGGGGAGAGCAAGCGTGAGGTAGATGGGGATAGAGGAAAGCACATGTTTAATCATAATCATCTTCCCGCCTGGTGATAAAATTGCGTTATGCCAACCCTCAAGTTTGTTTTTCTAATTTTGCCCACCAGCCCTCCGAAGATAGCTGCGTTGGACCACTCATAAACCATTGTGCACCCTAAGTAGGCGAAAGGGGGGTACGCCACGAAAAGAAAGTGATATTGGTGAGGGAGGAGGAGTGTTCTCTGTTGGTCTTATGATGAACATAGATGACACTCTTGTTGGGATTGATGCGCTGACCGGAGCAACTGGCGTATCTCTGTAACGTGTTATGGACCACTTTCACTGACCCAATATCGTCGGAGGAGAAGATGAGGATGTCATCGGCATATGCAGGTGGGTCATGATCGGACAACCGCTGGAGGTGTGAAAATGCTGGAAGTGTGGGGTGCCTACCATTTTATTAAGATTTTTGCTCAGTGCTTCTACATCAATAATAAAGATGGTGGATGATAATGGGTCTCCTTGTCTAACACTACGAGTGGATTTGAAGAAACCCAACGCTTGACCGTTAATAACCGTAGAAAACTACGAATTGCTGATCGATCTCCAGACGATGTTGGTCCAGGTTTTCGAGAACCCGAAGGCTCTGAAGACCCAAATCATGAATTGCCAGTCTAGCCTGTCATACGCCTTCTTCGTGTCTAGTTTGATAGCAATGTTTTTGCCCCTAGCCGGTAATTTTATATACGTGATCATCTCTTGGGCCAGCATGATGTTGTCTGAGATGTTCCTGCCTGCCACGGACGAAGCCACTCTGCTCTTCAGATATAATCTTAGGAAGAATCACGGTCATACGATTGGCAATAATCTTCGATATGATTTTGTTAGTAAAGGTGCACAAGCTTATGGGGCAGAAGTCTTTGAAGGTCTTCGAGTTATCCTGCTTGGGGATGAGGATAAGGTTGACGCATGAAATCGATCGAGGGTATCTGGCTCCTTAGAAAAATGCGGTTGCCGCCTCGTGGATATCCTCCTTGATGATGTTTCAGCAAGCTTTAAAGAATACACCAGTGAATCCGTCCGGACCGGGAGCATTGTGCTCGTTCAGAGCCCATACGGTCTCTTTGACTCCTAGCTCTGAGGGGGAAGCTACAGCTCGGTATTGTCACTGTCTTCTATCAGGCGAGGAATCTCTGCTAGAAATTCTTCGTCCAAGGTGATGGCTTCTTTGGTGAAGAACTGGGAATAGAAATTAGCGGCCGTCGTCTGGATCCCCTGTTGATTTTTAATAATGTGACCGTTCTTGTCAGCGATTTGTGTAGGTTGAGATGTTGTCTGCGCCCCTTGACATAGGAATGAAAGTAGCCCGTGTTTTTGTCTCTCATTGTCCCATGTGAGCCTGGCTTTCTGTTTCCAGAAGTTCGCCTCAACTTTCAGTCGAAATTTCAGCAGAGCTCTAATAAGGTTAAGGAAGGCACGAGCCGCGAGGATCTGTCGGTGGCGAACAAAATTTCAGTACGGGTGACATCATCCTCCGTCGTACAGACCGTCTGGCAAATGTTACCGAAAGCAATCTTACTCCAAGCAGTGAGAGCTTTTCTGGTGGCTTTGAGTTTGTTCGCGACACGTACCAGGGGTTCGAGGATGTCCATGCTAGCCCAAGCGTTGGCAACCGTGTTCTTGAACTAGGGGTGATGGCTCGAGAAGTTGAAGAAGCAGAAACTCTTCTTGATCTGGTTCGATTTGTTGCTGATTTCAATGAGGAGAGGGGAGTGATCTGATTCGGTCGTATTGAGGTGAGATAGACTGGAGATGATCTCCATGTCCGACCATTTTGAGTTAATGAGAGCACGATCAAGGCAGGAGTAGTGACATCAAGCTTATTCTTGTATGTTGCACCAGGTGAAAGTGCTGCCAACGAACAGGAGGGTAGACAGATGGGCGCTAAAGATGAAGTTGGTGAAGTCGTGAATGGCCGATAGAGGAGAAGATCGACCACCCGATTCTCTTTTCTTCACATGATGGCGTTAAAGTCGCTAATGCAAAGCCAGGGAAGGTCTATGTGGTTAAGCTGGATGAACTTCAGATCTTTCTACAGCTGTTTACGTTCAGGAATGTCGTAGCTACCGTAGACGATAGACAGGATAGAGAGATAGATAGGAGCATGGGGTGTTCCACCCAACATGTGAGAGTTTGTCTTGAGTTGAGGATGATGCCGAGCTACACGTCGGCAGAAAAGAGGATCCCGATGTCGTGGTAGTCGACGATCGCCGAAGAGAAGCCTAACTGTAACTGAATGGATTTGAGTTTGTTTAGAGAAATTTTAGGTTCGATAATCACTAAGACATCTAGTCTATGAATATTTTGAGACACTTTAATCTTCTCAAGGTGGGTTTATTGGCGAGGCCTCTAACTTTCCATGAAAGGATGTTAAGCATTGGAGTTGCTTTGGAGGGGGATTGGTGAGTTTCGAAGCCGACCTGGTGGTCATGGCCAAAGCTTCTTTAGCTCGTCCTTTTTTGGATCTTTTGGAAGTGGTTGTATCCTTTCTATCCGACCTGGTGGTTTGTTTCCTCATTCAGGTGTATGTAAACCTCTTCGTTGATCTCGGCCAAAGCATTGAAATAGCTGTCCGCGGAGGTGATGTCCGCGTCGATGCCCTGTTGAAGCCTAGTCACTGGGGTTTGCCCGATGTTGGCCAGGGCATCTGCACAGATTTTTTTAAGCGGTGGGGTTTAGGGGGGTTGATGTGTCGGAGGGTTGGATAACTTCTTTCAGATTTTTTGGTATCTCATCTACCGCAATTGTGTCTTCTTCCTTTCCGGAGACCTCTCTGTTCTCAGTGTCCTCTGCTATACTTAGGTCTCTAGTGAGGCTGGATTGAGTGGCTTATGTGGGGGTCAAATGGGGCATATAGAGCACCATAGCATTATCCAGAGGAGCTAGTTGTTGGGAGTGGGGTTCTCCGGCTACGATACCCGTAGATGTAGTTAGTAGGAGAGAGGCATCTTCATTTACTGGGACACCGCTGATCTCTGAGGCTTCTTCAGTGCTGTTGGTGATGTTGGTTTCAAGGAGGCCGAATTTGTTGGAGAGGTTGATGACCGGTGGCGGGTGGGGGACCAGGGCCCTTCCTGAGGGGGACATAGCTTGACTATTGGAGTGGTCGAAGCTAGTCTGGAGTCTAATGTGGGTGTTGGGACGAGGAAGTAGTGGAGATTAATGGATAATCTTGCTCTGTTTGATGGGGGCAGCCTTACGGGGGACCATTTTCTTTAACTCTGGGTGTGCACGGAAGCAGTGCTCGATGGAGTGACCTCTCGTCTGGCAGTGTTTGCAAAAAATGACATTGTTGTCGAATATTTGTGTTTGGTGTGCATCTTATCGCCTAGCGAGATCTGGATGTGTTTGGGCAGGTCCTTAGATAAATCTAGCTCCATGCATATTTTAGTGTAGTTACCCTTGTAGAGACTTCTGGTTTCTTCCGCCATGGCAACGAACGTGTCGAAGGAGGTCGTAATCCTCTCCAGGGCTACAAGGGTGAAACAAATTATGGGGAGGTTCGAGAAAGTGACCCACGTCAAGACGATCGAGGAATCTTCGACAGTATTAAATTCTGGGGACCATTTGATAATTTTGAATGTGCGATTGTCAATCATTCATATGCCTCAGACCCAGACATTCTTGTGGTCAGCCTCTGAAAAGAGAAGCAAGAGGATGTTTAGGGTCTAGGGGTGCTACCCTGTATCCCGATTTGAGGCCCCAGTCGACGATCATTTCCTAAACCCGGGGAAGCTTCGGGCAAGAAGGAAAGAATTTCAGAACAAATGCATGCGGGAAAGTTGTGGACATGTCGGATATTTTGTCGGCAGAGAAAGGCACCGTGATGTCAATCTCTGGCAGCTCCACTTCAGCAACGGACGAGAAGCTCATAGTGGAGCGGTCCAGTCTGAGCTTGTCTGCGTAAGACAACAGCCCAGGGGGGAGCCTCTAGAAGCTGGCAGATCTCTAGCACTAGACAGTGCAGGGAAATAAAACTCGAAGGTATTGATCGGTGAGGGTTGGAGCGGCCTATCTCCAGGGTACGCAGGATGCTGGAGCAGTCACCTGTGCTAGACAAGGGTGGCGCAAGCGGGTCGATCAGATCATAGGTAGGCGCGACGACGGCAACGTTGACAAGGTGTGCCCCTACGTGGGATCCCGGTACGGCGTCCGCGCAAACGTAGGGGGGTCAGGAGGGCGCTGTCCGCGCCATTGAGCGGCACGTTCGTTTTGGTCGTGTCGACAGAAGCGGAGAGCAGCGCGCCTAAGGATGCCGTGCTACTGGGCCCAACGCACACGGCACAGGTCAGAGGGAGGCCAGGGGGTGACGCCCAAGCCACCGCATCAAGGAGTTGGGGCTCCAAGAACGGAAGGAGAATGATGTAGGAGTGAGTAGCCAAGCAAGTTGCGTAGGTTTGGTTTGGTAGCACCAGTACCGAGGGGGTGCCCGTGCACACTGAGTGGGAGGCGCCTGGTGGGCTGAAGACAGACGCGCAAGATGAGGATGGGCGGAGGTCGCGCCATCCATGCCAGATGGCGCACCCCTCGCGCCAGCTGGGACACGTGGGGGGGGGAGTTTGAAATTTGAAAACTGTGGTTGGGGAAAATCGAGGAGGGGACAGCAGGCTCGCCACCCAAGAACTGGCATGAGTCATCATGAGGAGGTGGCTCGGGACCATCGCCTAGGGGAGAGGCACCGGTGGCGATCCAGCAGAAGGGGGCGGCGGCTGCAGGGGCAGTCCTGGGTGGAGCTCGGGCGGTGGGGGCGACAAAGATGTGGAGGCAGTCGGCGCGAGGGAGTCGGCGGGGAGAGAAGGGGGGGGGGGTGCTAGAGGTGAGAGAGAGGGGAGGCGGCAGATCTGGAGAAAGGCCAAGGAGGGCAACAAGATCGGTCGGCCAACGGGTCGGCCGACCGCGGAGGGGATCAGTCTCATAGGCTGAGGTCGGGTGTTGGGGGTGGGGGTGGGGGTGACAAAGCGGAGAGCAAAGCGGAAGAAGGGAGCAGGACGCCGCACGGGAGCGAAGGACCGCCGTGACGACGGAGAGAAGATCCTGCCTGGGGCAGCGGTCACGGGGGGAGGGGGAGCACCCCGGGAGAGCCAGAGAGCTCGGGGGCGGGGAGAGCCATTATATATATATATAATATATATTCGATTGTATATTCGATTGTTCCAGTTCATAATCATTTTGTATTATGTTACCTAACTTCCGTATTAGATTATAAAACTCGAGTTTACATCATTTTCTAGCAAACAAACAGGTTTCATGTTGCCAAATATAGCACGGAACACAAGAAATGTCTCTACCATACGATCATTTAACAATTTCAACCATAAGGTGAGGGGATTGTGATTGTACCATAGAGGATTGCTAAATGAACTCGAGGACTTCGTTATCTCTGTAATATATTGTGTGTGAGTTTTTTCTTTAGATAAAACTATGTTTACTGCTTAACTAATAAAATTATAATAATACCAATAATTTAGGCACGGACTATGAGGACTAGCTCCCACAAGTTTCGCATAAGTACAGAAAGACTTTAGCAGCTATCTTGACCCCCTCTCGTAGAGTTTGGAATATAAATCCTTACAAAATTTAGTTCCTATCTGACTAAATATGAACACTGTCGTAAGGCAAAAACTCAAACACACGGAGACGAAGCTTTCTCGTATATTATCAACCACACAAGTGCATATTATAAGCTATCCCAACCTCTCTATATATAGAGAGAGAGGTTGGGGTTATGAAGAAACGAAAGGCCAAAGGTCTTTCGTATGTTACAAGGAGATGAAAAAAGGGCCATATGAGTTACAACACTCCCCCTTGGCTCTCCAGAAATTTGCTTGTAAACATCTCTGAGTTTCTTCGTCTGTAGCTTGCATCTTCAAGTTTGACCATCTACTTGTGCCTCGTCAAAATCTTGCCAAAGAAATCCAGTAGAAAAAAACTTTGGTCGAAGGACAAAAGAGTACACACAGGTCAGTGTGATGGGGGTAAACTAACCATTGCAAAGGTGCCTCGTCAAAACCTTGTCAGGGAAAACCCAGTGGAAAAAAACCGCTGATCGAAGGACAAAAGAGTACACGATGGTTTAGAAGTATACAACTGGATACTCCCCCTGATTATAATAATCCTTAGTGAATAAGAGATTTGAACTGTGTCTCGTTAAAAACCTTGCCAAAGAAAACCCAGTGGAAAAACTTTGGTCGAAGGGAAAAATAGTACACAAGCATACATCAGGATGCTTCTTTTTTCACTCGCACTCGACAGGGTGCGGGATATACGCACAACAGGGCGTTGGAGGCGCTCGTTGGGGCGCTCCCCCTCACATGCACACAACAGGGTGCAGGAACATATTTTACTTAAGCTAGCTCTGAAAGCTTCCTAAGTCCAATCGCTCTGACATGTTTCTGGGAACAAGTGTTTTGGCACTGACTTGGTGAACAAGTCTGCACGGTTATTCTCTGATCCAATGTGTTGCACTTCAATCTTCTGAAGCACTTGTTGTTCATGTGTAAAGAACAACTTGGGCGATATGTGCTTGGCAGCATCCCCTTTGATGTAACCATGTTTCGCTTGATCAATAATAGCGGTATTGTCCTCATAGACGACAACAGGTTCATCCGGGTCATATGGAAGATCACATGTACTTCGAATATGGCCAATAATAGCTCGAAGCCATACACACTTTCTAGTCGCCTCATAGAGTGCGAGTAGCTCAGAGTGGTTCATTGAAGTAGCAACTAAGGTCTGTTTACGAGACCTCTAAGAAATCGCCGTATTCCTAATGGTAAAGGCACAACCAGATTAGGAACGCCCCTTGTGCGGATCAGATAAGTATCCCGCATCGGCGTAGCCAACAAGGGTCGCGTTGCTTCGAGTGCCAAGAGCGTTGGATTCACTCAAAACCGCGTAGGGATAGAACAAGCCCAAGTCCGTAGTACCCTTAAGGTAGCGAAAAATGTCTTTTATTGCCATTCCAATGGCGGCGTATTGGCGCGATGCTGTGTCGAGCTAGACAATTCACAGCAAACGAGATGTCCGGTCTAGTACATTAGGCCAAGTACAATAAAGCGCCTATTACACCCAGATAAGAGCACTCAGGACTCAATATCTCTTCTTCATCCTCCTTTGGACGAAATGGGTCCTTAGTAATGTCTAGAGAGCGGACGATCATGGGAGTAGCGGACGGCTTAACGTCAAAATAACTAAAGCGTCTCAACACCTTTTGGGTGTAGTTCGCTTAATGGATAAGAATTCCATCTTTACGGTGCTCGATCTGCAGGCCGAGGCAAAACCGTGTCTTTCCAAGATCCTTCATCTCGAATTCTCTCTTCAGGATATCAGCAGTTTCTGACAAGTCTTTTTCGGTTCCTATGAGATTCATGTCATCTACATAGACCGCGGTGATTGCGTATCCTGAAGTGGATTTCTTTATGAACACGCATGGGCATAGTTCGTTATTAATGTATCCCAAACCGATCAAGTATTCGCTTAGGCGGTTATACCACATTCGCCTGGATTGTTTTCAATCTATATAGCGAACGCCTCAGTCTAATCGAGAACGCATTCCGTGGTCGGGAACTACTTGATTCATGCATCTTTAGTCCTTCAGGGACTCTCATGTATATCTCTGTGTCCAGATCCCCGTAGAGATAGGCTATGACCACATCCATGAGCTGCATATTCAGTTTTTCGGAAACTACTAAACCGATTAAGTAACGGAACGTTATAACGTCTATTACGGGAGAATACGTCTCCTCGTAATCAATTCCAGGGCGTTGTGAGAAGCCTTGCGCCACAAGGCGAGCCTTGTATCGCACAATCTTATTTCTCTCATTACGTTTCCTTAGGAAAACTCATTTGTGACCAACTGGTTTAACATTGGGTGGTGTTGGAGCAACAGGTCCAAACACGTTCTTTTCGCTAAGGAGTCTAGTTCAGCCTGGATTGCTTATTTCTATTGTGACCAGTCCGTTCATCATTGACACTCGACAACACTACGATGTTCCATGTCATCATTGTTCATAATGTCAGTGGCTACTGAGTATATGAACACATCATCGATGACAGTTTCATTTCGCTTCAAAATATCGTCTAAGCTAGCATACTCGATGGATATTTCGAGGTTATCGGCAATGATTAGGAATAGGCGTTTCATTTGGAACGCGCTCTTCTAATACATCGTCGTGATCCTTAATGATCTCATGTGGCAAAATGCTTTTAACAAGATTTCTCCGCTTCCGGGGCAGAACATCTTTGGAACCAACCGGTCTTCCCTTCTTCTTGGGAATAGCGGCGGACTGGACGACCGATGGCAGCGTCCTTTGCTCGACGGGTTCGACCGGAGCAACATGTTTCACAGGAACATGGCGTCTCTCAGGGACGTCTATCATTGCAGGCACATTTACAGCAGGTATAATTGATCTCGTGACTTTTGCTAGGTCGCTAAATGCGTCTGGCATTTAATTTACAATATCTTGCAGACCTAGAATCCTTCACACTTCCTTATCACTATGTGCAGAGGGGGGATCATGATAAGCAACAGCGGGCACATGCCACGCTAATTCACGTCGTTTCTCATCAACGTTAGCTGTGCATTTCTCTCCAAAACGACGGGAAGATTGCCTCAACAAAGTCACAATCCGCGTGTCTCGCGGTTAAAGAGATCGCCTGTCAAGGGCTCTAAATAGCGAATGATGGACGGAGAGTTATAATCGACATATATTTCCCCGTCGCTTCTGAGGCCCAAATTTTGAATGCCTTATCGGCTCAATTAGAACATTGACTAGGACACCCAACACGCGTAAATGTGAGATGTCAGGCTCACATCCAGTAACCAGCTGGTACGCAGAAAGTGGTTGGGTGGCCATGGGCCTCAGACGGACCAAATTTGCAGCGTGCAAATGTATAGCCCCATGCAGATAGTGGGAGTTTGGTGCGCATAACCAAGGTTCCGCTCTATCACTTGCAGTCCCTTTATAAAAGCTTCTGCTAGGCCATTTTGGGTATGAACACACGCAACAGAATGTTCAAGATTTATTCCCAAAGTCATGCAATAGTCATCGAAAGTCTTCGATGTAAACTCCGCGGCATTATCAAGTCTAATAGACTTTATCGGATAATCGGATGGTGAGCCCTTAACTTAATGATCTGGGCAAGGAGTTTAGGAAACGCTGTGTTTTGGGTGGACAACAACACTACGTATGACCATCTAGTCGATGCATCAACCAAAACCATGAAGTATTTAAATGGTCCGCATGTTGGTTGGATTGATCCACAATATCTCCATGAATTCTCTTAAGGAATTGAGAAACTAATCTCGTAGGTTTCACATGGAGTGGCTTGAGATTCGTCTTCCCAACTGAGCAAGCTTGACATTGACTTTTCGGATTTATAACGAAATTCTTTCCTCCAAGAGGATGCCCCATGTGATGCATTCATAGTACGAAGCATCGTATTTTGACCCGGATGACCCAGCCGGTCATGCCATAGCATAAAAGTCCTCTCATCAACTGGCGCTCGGCAAATAATGAGATTACTCTCGATGTGTTGTATCATAGTGAGATACAAACCACTTGAAAGACTTTTCAACTTCTTCATGATACGCTTTTGGCCGTACTGAGTGGAGGTAATGAAAAGATACACGAAGCCATGTTCTCGAACAGTTTTAACATAAAATCCATTTTCTCGAATATCCTTAAAACTCAGTAAGGTACGACTGGACCTTGGAGAATATAAGGCCTCTGATACTTCAACGGGAGAGTACCATTGGACAACGAAAAATGGGCTTTGCCAAAACCTTGAACAAGGGTTGAGGGTTCCGAAATGGTTGTCACTGAGGTTACTTTAGGCGTATAGGAGATAAAGTATAATTTATCTCTCAAGATAGTGTGAGTCGTTCAACTATCAACCAGACAATCTACTGCCCCGTGGTCCATGCCTATAAGTAAAGAAATTAAAGTTTGTCACACGTTTGAGGAAAGTGCTTGAAATAGAACTTTAATTTATCGAGAAAACAGAAAATACAAACAACCAAAGTTTCATGACTTAAATCAAATATAGAGAGAAATGGAGATTCATTCTTCCATTTCTGCTATAAAATCGGGGGTCTCAAGATTTAGATTTTTGCACTCGTTGACCAGATTTGCTTCGGCCCGGCGCCCCTTATGATAGTTATCAACTTCTTAGGGGGTCGCCCTGCAAGTCCGTTGCATATGACCATAAGCACCACATTTGTAGCAGAGAGTAGGCGCTTGGCCTTCCACTCTCGCTTTGGGACGACTGGCCCGTTGGTTCTTACCATGAGACTGCCTAGGAGTCAAAGGTCCTTGGTTCTTGTTAGAACCTCGCTTTGGGTGGCGAGACTTAAACTCGTCTCTGTTCCTTGGTAGGGACGACTGGCCCTTGTCTCGTTTCCACCATGGATTTGGTCACGGAGAGCGTTTGCATCAGGCATTGGAATTGCCTTTGTTCCAGCAGGACGAGAATTGTTGTTTCTCATTAAAATGAGATTGTTCTTCTCGTCTAGTAAAAGCTGGGTGATGAGCTCGAGAAACTTGGTGAACTTAGACTGACGGTATTGCTTCTGGAGCAAGTTGTCAGTGGAAGAAATGTGGTGTATGTTTTCTCCAAAAGATCATTGTCGGTTAATATCTCACCGCAGTATTGGAGAAGTGATCGAATCCTGCAGACTTCATTGTTATAATCAGTTACACTTTTGAAGTCTTGGAAGCATAGGTTCAACCAGTCATGGCATGCTTCAGATAGCCAAATGGTCTTCTGGTGGTCGAAGCGCTCTTTCAGAGAGTCCCATAGCGTCTTCGGCGAGGAAATTTCAATGAACTCCGCCTTCATGGCGTCAGATAAATGCCTGCGGAATAGAATCATCGCTTTGGCGTTCATTGAGCGAGTGACTTCGACTTCACGCTCTTTTCGTTATAGATGACGTCCAAGAGGCCCTGCGCATCTAGATGGTTCTGGATGTCTTGCGTCCAGTCCAAGTAGTTCTTGCCAGAGGCTTCAAGGATGGAAAAATCAATCTTGATCGACATTTTTCTACAACAGGAGAAAAATCTTGATCAGTCATCATATAAAATGACAGGTTTATATGGATTTGGTTTGCATAAGTAACAACAAATAATGTAGATAAACTAATGGTTTTGAAAAAATAATTTTTGTTAAAAAAATCCTCTTATAACGATCGACGGGCCGATATAGAGGCAAATTATTTGCTTGCAAAAATGCATAAGTATAAATACAATTTGAGGGAAAAAATAATTTTCGGTCAACCCCATTCGGTAGCTCTACGTGAATATGACCAGGCGGGAAAATGAGGGAGGAGGGTCACCAGGGACCTCTTAAGAACCAAGCCCCAAGTTCTTTCTGACATCATACCCAAATAGGTGAGCCTATTCGGAGAGACTTCGTAAAAAAAAAATTTAATGTAAGAATAAATATGATTTTTCAAGAAATTCACACTATTTGCGAACAGTGCAAAATAGGTGACAATTTAGTGCGTGCTCAAAATGAGCGTTGCTTTTGAAAAAATTAGCCAAAAATTTTATTTTGGAAGGCCCAAATTTGGCGGTTGCCAGAATTTGTTTATGTAGCCAAAACCATTTTTCAAGTTTATTTTTTTCCGTAATTACGCAAAAAACGTACAACATAAGCAAGCAACAGCACACAAAAGAATTGGTGCCTAAGCAAGTGGCACAAAAAAAATGTCAACTATTTTTTTCGACGTCTAATGAAGCGACGCCAAAAAAATAGTGAGAAAAAAATACAATTTTTACTACCCATCTTTTACAATAATTCACTGAGTAACATAAAGAAAATAAATGCTACTGAGGTGCTTGTCGGGGCGCAGATGGCACTGAGGCGCTCGCCGGGGCGCTCCAAATCCATCATTACCAAAAAAATGTTAGCATCTAAATTTTTTTTCAACATCAAAATTTGCTATCAAAATTATTTCCTCAGAAATTAACTAACAAATATGTTTTTTTTTTTTCAAAAAAAACTAGTAAGCTAAAGGCTAGATTATAGCAAAGTTATACATAAAAGCAAATTAGCACTGTTAACAGAATGTTAAAAGCTGGATTAAAACAACTAGGAAATGATAACAGTATAATGAATTATGTATTGGGCTCACCAACTCAAATGTCCAAATTCCAAAATTCAAAATTCACATGCAATCTAAAAGAAACTTGACAGACACTTCTCAATCTCATTTCATATAATGCTGTGAAAAAATAATATAGCATTTGTCATGTTATGTCATGCAATACCTAGATGAAAAAGGTTTGATCATACTAATGAATGTAAATCAATTGGAAGAGAGCAAATATCTCATTTTCTTGATGTCCAAAACAACAGTAATATTGTAACACAACAACAATATATTGCTGCTATCAAAAATTTTCCAATTTTTTTACCTTTCTTACCGTACGGTGGAAGAAGGTGAGAAAACAATTGGTACGTCGGGTCTCCGGCGTTGCACGAGCAACATGCTAATAACGTGTCGTAAGGTAAAAACTCAAACACACGGAGACGAAGCTTTCTCGTATATTATCAACCACACAAGTGCATATTACAAGCTATCCCAACCTCCTTTATATAGAGAGAGAGGTTGGGGGTTATGAAGAAACGAAAGGCCAAAGGTCTTTTGTATGTTACAAGGAGATGAAATGAAGGGCCATATAAGTTACAACAAACACCATAATTTTGTTGGATTTTTGGGTGACCTAACTATTTCTCAAAGTTCGAGGACCACTACCTAAGTTATTGCCACTAATGCTGGAAATAAAATCAAGTTATCATGTAACTGTCTTGAAATATCATACAAGTAGTGTTCACTGCATTCTTCTTCTTTTTTTTCTTTAGTTCTTTGTTCTTTTCCTCTAGACATCTCCATCAAGAATTTTACTAAAGAATAATACTATTCGTCCCACCAAAATTTTTGCTTATGTGCCAGCAGACGTAACATATTGATGTGACAGCTAATATTAATATTAATATTAAAAAAATTGAATAATTAATTTTTTGGATTAAAATTTGTCATATCAGTTGTAATGTTAGATGACACATAATATTATTTAATATATTACGTCAGCTGTCGCATAAGAAGGAACTGTTTGAAGGAACAATTTAAATGTACAAATAGCATTATTTTTTTACTAAATGCCATGAGTTCAGCTTTACGGAGATATCCACTTCAACCATTACAGTATCCACCATTCAAATTTAGCTTCTCAACACAAAAGAAAAGAAAAACTTAAAAATTGGAGCAATGCCATTGCTTGGACAATGACTTTGCTTTTGGCGTGTCTTATTGGAGTTTGGTCTATTTCAAAGAGAATTTTAGTCCCACATCGGCTAGACCAAAGGAGTTGTATCTATATAATAGCATTCCTATTTTAGAGATGCACATGGGTGGAGGTGCACATGGGTGTGCCATGTGGGGTTATTTTTCT
This sequence comes from Iris pallida, assembly GCA_029216955.1. Classification (NCBI taxonomy): domain Eukaryota; kingdom Viridiplantae; phylum Streptophyta; class Magnoliopsida; order Asparagales; family Iridaceae; genus Iris; species Iris pallida. The sequence goes on along the minus strand of JANAVB010005701.1, from coordinate 18,594 downwards.
AATAGAAAAAAGGCTAAATCAACAATAAAAGCATTCATGCTTTTTGCTCTTGGGAAATTCATTTCCATGGGAGCTAAGCCCCGTAGGGGCTTAGCGACTCGGACTCGGACTCGGACTCGGACTTGGACTCGGGCTCATGGGCTCATGAGGCGTAATGTGGCATTTTGTTGGCGCACTTTGCACTTAGCACGTCAGCATCGTCGCTAGGCACATAGTGCACTTTAGTTGCGCTCGTTGCATGAGCCACTTGCGCAGCCACATTACGCAAGCCCAGTTGCGCGTGCCCAGTTGCACAAGCCCAGTTGTGCTGCCCAGGTGCGCGCCCAGGTTGCGCTCAGGTTGCGCTTGGGTGCGCATGGTTGCGCGGGTTGCTTGGGTTGCGCAGGGTTGCACGGGTTGCACTGCGTGCACAGTGTGCGCAGTGTGCGCAGCATGTGCAGTGTGCGCAGTGCGCGCAGTGTGCACAGTGCGCGCAGTATGCGCAGTACGCGCAGTGTGCGCAGTTCAGTATGCGCTCTGTTGCACAGAGTGCAAGAAGAGTGCTGGGTGTGCGCAGTTGGTGTCACGCCCCAGAACCAGAATGCTGAAGAGCGGGGGCAGACATAGCCAGCTACGTATATGAAATGGAATCCATCTCGCTATACGGTCATGGTTGTCTAGATACATGAGGGTTTATCTACAAGCCAACATTCTCTTAAGGTCATGAACAAGCCTAGTGTCTCAATCACAAGCAAGTAAGTAAAAGTTACAAGATGTATGATCATTAAATATACAATAATAAGGCATCCCAAAATTACAATTCAGCTGATCATGAAGCTAGTCGTTACAAAATATTAGGACTAGCAAGAGTTTAGTCATACATGATCAACCTAGGATCTGTTAATCATGCTGCAGCCCGTAGGCAGACAGTAAGTAAGTGCAACCGAGCTAAACAGGTGCTCGTCGGCTAAACGCCTCAAAAGAATATTTTTACAATAGAGTGGGAGAGCCAAAAATAATCCACTCGTTGCCAGGATTCCTTCTAGTGTTCACCATCGGACAGGAAGGTCGGTAGATCCTCTGGAGCTGCTCCGAAATCTGGCCACACAAAACCAGCTGGGTCAGACCCCAGAAAGAGCGAGTGCCACAAAGGAGGCTTCACTTAAGAACTAAAACCAGCAATCAGCACAATATATAATAAAAGTAAGAACTGGAAATAAAGAAAATACACCAGGATGATATACGACGAGATAACCATGGAACTATTCAGATAACCAGGTTACAACCCGTAAACCAAACAAGGACCGGGGTTGTAACCCTTCGTCTGAACAGAGCTTGGAATTCTCACCATTTATCGGTAAAATAAATACAAGCATTCTGGTCGTTCAATGATCTGGAACATGATCAGGGCAGGACTAGACTGGTTAGACTCCGTCCAATCACTTCACGGCCAAGAAAGAATTACGGCTTAATACTTTAACTAACTAGGGTTGTCACAAGCCTAATTACTAACAAGATGCAGCGAGATTATTCCACAGCCACAAGCCCTGCAGACCATCCAGGTTCCCCGGGTTACAAGATTAGAGTTGAATTCAGGTGGGTACATCGTCCAGGAAACGAATGTACCCTTAGGTAGCTTGAAGGGTGCAACACATGACAGTGTACTGGAAATGTGCCCTACTCGACGGCAGGCTACAGATCCCAAGGCGTGCCCAGGTAACGGGATTGCCTGTAGGGGAAATCTTTTCATGACTAATGTATTAATCTAGTTATTAGTCCTTTGTTTATTTCAATAGGTACTCCTGACCGTGGTACTCAGGAGTCCCATCCTAGACATGATACAAGACAGGACTGGTTTATTTATACAAGCACAATCGCTCACGGTATCCAGGTTATTATACAGGTCATGTCATATCAGGTAGCCATCGCAACAGCTTATCAAGGTATAACATGTCAGGTTATCAGGTCAAGTGTACTTGTCAGGAGTGCGCCACGACGGGCCACTATCAGGTCATGCCAGGTTACTCATGTCAGGAGTGCACTACGGGTCACTATCGTGTCAGGCTCAGTTATCAATTCCAAACATATCAAGTAAATTTGCGATTATCAAGTTCATGACAAAAGGCGTAAGGATATAAAATGGACGTAAAATATCTAATAAAATATCAATATACAGAGCTATAGAAGAGCCAAGCTTAAGGAATAAAACCAAATCTGATACGCTGACATAAGGCCAAGTCAGCCAAAGGCCATACGCTCAGTGCAAGCTACGCTCAGGTCAAGCTACGCTCAAGCCAGCGTACGCTCAAGTCATGCGTACGCTTGAGGCCAGCATACGCCTTGCTCGCTCAAGCTAGCGTACCAAGGCACGCGTACGCTCAAGCTAGCGTACGCATCAGGTCTGCGTACGCTCGAGCTAGCGTACCAAAGGTCCATACACTTCCAATGGGAAGCGTACGCAAGGGTCAGCGTACACCAGGGCACACTCAAGCTACAGGTCAGCGTACGCTCAAGCTGGCGTACGCTCAAGACTGCGTACGCTTGAGCTAGCGTACGAAAGGGTCTAGGGCACGCTCACGCTAGCGTACACAAAAGACATGCTGCCAATAGGCAGCGTATCAAGGCGCTAGCGTATGCACGCTAAAGAGCAGCGTACTCAAGTTAGCGTACGCTCGCTAAAGAGCGCGCGCAGCTCAGTGGCGTAAGCTAAAAAGCTAGCTCACTGTTCACTGTCTTCTCCAAATGGCAAGAACAGCAAGAACTCTAAAGTTGAATCTAAGCTTCAATTGTCTATATCTTGGTCAAAACAAGTCCGAATCCAACTTTCCAAAGGTCAAAATTGAGTAGAATGAAATTCCCACAACATGGAACCATCAAGACTTGAAAACAAGCAAGTTGATAGATCAAAACACCAAAAATCCGAAAATAGCAACTCTAGATCTACAAGAATTAAAGCCTCAAAATGGAAAATGACATGTTCTAATGTGGTTTAGAATCATGAGGAGAAGCTAATGAAACCATCAAAAGGAGTTCTCTTGTGGAAGCAAGTTGCACTTGCCTATGGTGTTCTTGGTTGGTGGAGAAGAGTAATGATGGGAGAAGGAGAAGTAAATGAGAATTATGGAGGAGAGAGAAGGTTGGTAGGGATAATAAAGAGGGGGGGTTGTGGTGGAAATGAAGGAGAAGCATAGGCTAAGGTGTTCCACCCTTGGCCCATGATGAACCAAGCATTGGGCCGGCCGAACCAAGCCAACCCAAACCGAGAGTTAAACCAAGCCGAGAGTTAAACAAGGAATCATACAATACAGAATAAAATACGTATACGTATCCCAAAATACGTAATACGAACACAGGCATTACAGTTGGCAGCAGAACGTGCGTTAGCACGTTCTGGGCGGTTGCTACATGTTCGGGGTGGTTATTACCACGTCCCTAACTTTGTGGCAACCGTCCAGTTGCTGCATGGCCTATATAAGGCATCCTCTCTCTCAAGGCTCATTACAGAATAGAAAGAGAAGCCACCAGAAAGTTTACGAAGTGTTCTTTAGCACAAGTAAATAGAGATTTTCAGACGTGTTCTTTAACACAGTTCTGATCTGCAGCCTTGGAGAGAGAGAGGAAAGGCGCCGCACCAACGTTGCTTTTTGCACGGGAGTTCGTATCCACGAGGAGTCAGAAGAGCAGTAGTGTTCCAAGTTCTCCGACGAACTTGCTGGTTCCTGAAAGCTGTTCGTGTAGGGCGAATAAAGCTTTGAGCAACGGTGATCATTCACCCCAGCAGGAGTTCTTCCATCTTTCGACAGTCACCTTCTTCATTGCTTCCAGTAACTCTGATTGTATCTTCTCTTTAGAAGTACTATGATCTGATTGTTGTGATTACGAAATCTTTTTAGATTCTCGTAATATCATAACGATATCTTTTTAGATCTTCGTTATACTTGCGCAACCTTCCTAGAAGTGTTGTATTGGAACATTGTCTTTACAATTGTTTCATATTCTCAGTTTTCTATCGAAAAATTGTGCCCCGGCAATAACAGTCTCAAAGCTTTATTGCTACGATGGAAAACGTTAATGCTTCACTCCTCAATACTGACTTTTGCAAATTAGAAAAGTTTGATGGAGAGCATTATCAAGTCTGGAAGAGGAAGGTTTTTCTTACTCTTCAACTCAGAGACGTGGATCACGTGCTTCTTGAAGAGGAACCTACTGTTCCAGATACTGGGTCTGCTGCCGCAATCTCTGCGGCTACTAAACTTCAGGCCAAGTGGAGAAGGAAGAATAGCATTTACAGGTTGCTTATCCTGAATGCTATGGAGGATTCCCTAGCAGAATCCTATTCTAAGAAGAATATCGCTAGAGACATATGGGAGTCTCTAGAAAAACTCTACGAAGAAGATAAGAACCGCAGTAAAATATTTGTGGTTGAAAAATATCACAAATGGTTCTTTGAGGACGAAAAGTCTATGCTGTCGCAGGTGAAGGAGTTCCTAAAACTGCGACAGAAGCTGGAAGACGAGGCGATGCCCCTCCCCGACAAGTTGTTGTTGGAGGGATTGTCTCAAAGCTCCCCGCTGGGTGGGGCAAGTTCAATGCAAACATGCATAGAAAGAAGCTTGAGATCAGCCTTGAAGATCTCTTGCAGGAAATATATGTTGAGGACCAGATGCGGGCTCAACTGAAGGTGGACACACTGTCCAACCTATTGGCTAACGCCAATCTGGTTCAGACCAAGGAACCAAGGGGAAAGCAGGCGGCTTTCCACAGCAAGAAGAAGGACCCTGACAATCTAAAGGTCAAGGGAACTTCTATCAAAAAAAGAAGCCAAAGTCTCAAATGCCTTGCTTCAAGTGTGGCAAGAAGGGCCACTTTAAGAATGAGTACAAAGCAAAAACCAAGCAATCAGAGCAACGAGAGCCTAGTAAGGTATCTATGATCACTGACATTGTTGCTATGATTGCACAGGTTGATGCGGTAAGGACTGACTCTGACTGGTGGATAGACACTGGAGCCTCCTGCCATGTCTGCTCCAGTAAGGAGTGGTTCACCACCTATACACCTACTTCTGAAGTGGTTATGATGGCGAACCAGGCACAAGCTGAAGTGCTCGGGATCGGGACGGTGGTGTTGAAGCTGACTTCGGGGAAGTCTCTGACGCTTCAAGGCATGAAGCACGTACCTGCTATCGCCAAGAACCTGATCTCAGGAGGCCTACTCTGTAAAGCAGGCCTCAGGATGGACATCAATGCTGGCCAGATGGTGATGTCTATCAAAGGAACAAATTTCGGAAAAGCTTTTTATACCGAAGGAATGTTCAAAATTCAGCTTGTAAATCAGTCCAATGTAATTAATGTGATTAATGAAGTCACTCATTCTGCTTATACTCTTGAGTTATGGCATAATAGGCTAGGACATGTTCATTGTAAACGAATAAACAGAATGTCTAGTCTAGGACTTATCTCTAAGTGTGGGGATAAGGTAGAGAAATGTGAAGTTTGTGCTCAAAAAAGATCACAAGAAAACCCTTTCCTCGGGTTAATCGAAGTACAGATCTTCTGGAGTTGGTACACTCAGATATCGGTGACTTCAAACAGTTCTCTACAAAGGCCAGGATGAAGTATTTCATAACCTTCATCGATGACTTCTCAAAGTATGCGTTCGTCTACTTGCTGAAGGCTAAAGACGAAGCATTCGAGAAGTTCAAAGAGTTCAGAGCCGAAGCTGAGCGGCAGACTGGACAACAACTCAAAGGATAAGAAGTGATCGAGGTGGGGAGTACAGGTCTCATGAATTCGCATCGTTCTGCAAAGAACATGGAATTGTCAATGAGACTACGGCTCCGTACTCTTCTCAATCAAACGGAGTAGCTGAAAGGAAGAATAGGACGTTGACAGAAATGATAAACTCAATGTTGTTGACTGCTGGCCTTCCTAAGTGCTACTGGAGAGAAGCTGCATTGACGGCCACTTTTATTCTAAATAGAGTGCCTCATGCAACTTCAGACGTTACTCCTCATGAACTCTGGTTCAAGGTCAGACCTAACTTGAATGTCATTCGAGTGTGGGGGTGTCTGGCGTATGTCAAGCTTCCAGATCTAAAGATTCAGAAGCTTGGGATAAGGACTACAAAGACGATCTTCTTGGGGTATGCCGAGAAGAGTGATGCTCAGAGATTTCTGATATTGAGTCAAATCATATCATTGAATCTCGCGATGTAGAATATTTGAAGACAAGTTTGCAAGGCACAAAAATATTGTTCTTCCGGATGTACCGGAGAACAATGAGGGTGCGCAAGAAACTGAAGTCTTCAATAAAGATGTGGTCCAAGAAAATGTTGTTGTTGAAACAACGGTTTGAACCAGAACAAGCTGAGCCGTCAGCTAAGCGTGTGAGAAGGCCGAAGGACTTCGAAAGTGACTTTGTCACCTATTATGTGGAAGCAGATCGCTTACCTATGATGAGGCGATGAAGACCAGAGATGCAGTTTTCTGGAAGGAGGCGATTGACAATGAGATTGATTCCATCACCTCAAATAACACTTGGGTGTTGGTGATCTTCCTGAATGAGCGAAACCCATCGGATGCAAATGGATCTTCAAGAAGAAGATGAAAGCAGACGAAACTATGACAAGTTCAAGGCTAGGTTGGTAGCCAAGGAATTTTCTCAGAAGCAGGGGATTGACTATTTTGACACGTATGCTCCAGTAGCCCGGATGACCACCATCAGAATGTTGATTGCTCTTGCAGTAATACATAAGATGGTGATACATCAGATGGATGTAAATACGGCTTTTCTAATGGCGAGCTGACCGAAGAGATTTACATGCAACAGCCAGAGGGATTTATCATCAGGGGTCTTGAAGACAAAGTCTGCAAGTTGGTAAAATCCTTGTACGGTCTTAAACTGGCTCCCAAGATGTGGCATGAGAAATTGACAAAGTTATAAGGTCAAATGGCTACATGGTCAGCGCTACAGACAAGTGTGTTTACACGAAGTTCGCTGATGGAAGAGGTGTGATCGTTTGTCTGTACGTGGACAACATGCTTATCCTAGGTACGGATATTAGCTGTGTCACTGAGACAAAGAAATTCATCTCTAGCAAGTTCAGTATGAAGAACTTGGGGGAAGCTGATGTGATCTTAGGAATTAAGATCATCCGGACAGACACTGGACTAGCGCTGTCACAGTCTCATTATATTAAGAAAATGATCACTCGTTATGGGTATCGGGATCTTCCAGGGATCGATACGCCGTACAGGTGTGATCTGAAGCTAAAGCCTAATTCAGGGGAAAGCGTCAGACAGCTGGAGTATGCAAGCGTAATGGGAAGTTTGATGTATGCTACTACTGCCACAAGGCCTGACATAGCTTTCGCCGTGGGAATGCTGAGTCGTTTCACGAGCAACCCAGGTGCTGAACACTGGAAAGCTGTGAAAAGAATTATGAGATATCTCAAGAAGACTCAGACATATGCACTGTACTACAGCAGAGATCCGCAGGTAGTGGAAGGCTTCAGTGATGCCAGTTGGTGCTCAGAGGTGGAGAGCGAGAGGTCCAGGGTGGATTCATTTTCACAATGGGTGGAGCTTCTATATCGTGGAAGTCGAAGAAACAGACTATGCTCTCGCGGTCATCCATGGAATCTGAGTTCTTTGCACTTGATACAGCAGCCGAGGAAGCAGAATGACTTCGGGAGCTCATGTATGATCTTTCAGTGGTTGGGGTGCAAATAGCGGCGATACCGATATACTGTGACAACCAGGCGACTGCGGCGGCGGTGGCATCAAATGACCTCTTCAACGGGAAGAAGAGGACTGTGCGGTTGAAGCACAGGGCAGTACACGAACTAATCAAGAGAGGTGTTATTGCAGTTATTGATGTTCGGAGTCAGAGAGAACCTGGCGGATCCGTTCACCAATGGCCTCAAGCGCCAGCTGGTCGATGACACAGCTTATAAAATGGGCTTGAAGGCATTCTGATATTGTATTATTATATTCCTACCATAAAGTTTTATGCTATTAGTTCAAAGATTTATCTACTAGGCATCTAGCTTTTGGTTCAAGGGAGAACCACTAATCGGAAGAATATCAGGAACGGTGGGTACATATTCTATTGGACATGGAGAGGTTACAGACCTATAACCACTGTTGTCTACTGTTATTTTCTGCGAAAAACGGTTCCTGTAGGAAGGTTGGCTTAATTGCCTTAATGAGTTCTCAGGTAGAGTGAATGCCTGGTGTGCCTTACTGGAGGCACGGTAGAGCAGCACTACAAGGAGTGAAACTCCATGCTACAGTGGGGTGACTCCACAATGAGGTTCCTATATGTGGGGTGCTGCCTAGTAATAGGATAAATCCTCGGCTTTGCAGGCCAAGTCACAGCGGCATAGCAGCGCAAATAGGCAGTTAGCCTAATGCTGTATGATAAAAATAAAGAGGGGTGTAGTCAGCACTACAAAGAGGAGGAGTTCCTCATGTTACAGTGGCACGACACCACCATGAGGTACCCTGTTAGGGATAAAGCCTCGACCTTGCAAGCCATGTCGTTGCGGCGTAACACCGCGAAGGAGCCTAAGGCTTCATGCTGGGTAGTTTAGCACTACAAAGAGGCGGTTGCCTCATGCTACAGTAGTATGACACTACGATGAGGTTCCCGGTACGGGGTAAGGCCTCGACTTTAAGCCATGTCATGGCGGCATAGCACCGCAAGGGAAGTGCAAAGCGCTTCATGCCATGTCTCTTTATAATGAACTCACCTATAGTGTATGGACAAAGAGATATCAGGCCGTCTCTTGAGGGTAAACTTGTAGACGTCCAAAAGTATACACTGAAATCAGGCTGGCACAGGGCCTTTAATGTGTAGCCAGAAGCACACGTAACTACATTATGCGAGTGGAAAGAATTTTAGCTATGGTGCAGAATTCAAGGCTTAGTCCATTCTTGTATTATAGTCTGTTGTTTGACCCACACGGAAAGATTCAAGTCGTAAGCGACATCTCTCCTAATGCATAATGTACAGTTACTGTGGGGAACACTTATACCCATATATATAGAGATATATGGGGGTTGGAGTTTGGTCTATTTCAAAGAGAATTTTAGTCCCACATCGGCTTGACCAAAGGAGTTGTATCTCTATATAATAGCATTCCTATTTTAGAGATGCACATGTGGTGTGGAGGTGCACATGGATGTGCCACGTGGGGTTATTTTTCTAATGGGAAAAAGGCTAAATAAACAATAAAAGCATTCATGCTTTTTGCTCTTAGGAAATTCATTTCCATGGGAGCTAGGGCTTAGCGACTCGGACTCGGACTCGGACTCGGGCTCATGGGCTCATGAGGCGTAATGTGGCATTTTGTTGGCGCACTTTGTACTTAGCACGTCAGCATCGTCGCTAGGCGCATAGTGCGCTTTAGTTGCGCTCGTTGCGCGAGCCACTTGCGCAGCCACGTTGCGCAAGCCCAGTTGCGCGTGCCCAGTTGCGCATTTCCAGTTGCGCAAGCCCAGTTGCGCTGTCCAGGTGTGTGCCCAGGTTGCGCTCAGGTTGCGCTTGGGTGCGCTGGGTTGCGCTGGGTTGCGCATGGTTGCGCGGGTTGCTTGGGTTGCGCTGGGTTGCGCAGGGTTGCGTGGGTTGCGCGGGTCGCGCGGATTACGCTGCGTGCGCAGTGTGTGCAGTGTGCGCAGTGTGCGCAGTGCGCGCAGTGTGCGCAGTTCAGTGCATGCTCTGTTGCGCAGAGTGCAAAGAGAGCGCTGGGTGTGCGCAGTTGGCAGCAGAACGTGCGTTAGCACGTTCTGGGCGGTTGCTACATGTTCGGGGTGGTTATTACCACGTCCCTAACTTTGTCGCAACCGTCCAGTTGCTGCATGGCCTATATAAGGCATCCTCTCTCTCAAGGCTCATTACAGAATAGAAAGAGAAGCCACCAGAAAGTTTACGAAGTGTTCTTTAGCACAAGTAAACAGAGATTTCAGACGTGTTCTTTAACACAGTTCTGATCTGCAGCCTTCGAGAGAGAGAGGAAAGGCGCCGCACCAGCGTTGCTTTTTGCACGGGAGTTCGTGTCCATCGAGGAGTCCGAAGAGCAGTAGTGTTCCAAGTTCTCCGACGAACTTGCTGGTTCCTGGAAGTTGTTCGTGTAGGGCGAATAAAGCTTTGAGCAACGGTGATCATTCACCCCAGCAGGAGTTCTTCCATCTTTCGCCAGTCACCTTCTTCGTTGCTGCCAGTAACTCTGATTGTATCTTCTCTTTAGAAGTACTACGATCTGATTGTTGTGATTACGAAATCTTTTTAGATTCTCGTAATATCATAACGATATCTTTTTAGATCTTCGTTATACTTGCGCAACCTTCCTAGAAGTGTTGCGTTGGAACATTGTCTTTACAATTGTTTCATATTCTCAGTTTTCCATCGAAAAATTGTGCCCCGGCAATAACATGTCTAAGTATATTTGTAGCAATTTACATTGTCTAAGTATATATATTACAAGCAATTGATGCAAGCAGTGGGCCAAGCATCCAAATTATGATGGTTGAAGCAAAAGAGCTCGATCGAGCAACGAATATGAGCTCAACTGTCCCAGCTTGCATTTGAATTAGCTTTCACTGTATAAGTTATCAGGCCTCAAGAAATCCAGTCATGGGCAGAACGGAATTCCCGAGCTGCCTAAGATGCCTCCCCTTGAGAGCTCCGCTCCCGCTCGTCGAGTACATAGTTGTCGACATCCTCCTCTTCACCAGCACGTGCGGCGGTATCATCATCTCTCCCCCGACGTTGTTCTCCTCCTCCTCCTCCTCCTCCTCCTCCTCCTCGTCGCCTTCGTCACTGTCGTTAGGCGTCCATGGGTTCCCGCCGCCTCTCCTCCCCCTCCTCCTCTTCGGGAACATGTCAATAGCAGACGAAGACGCTGGAGAAGCGGACTCGTCCGACTCCTCCGAGGAATCAAGCTCGTTGTTGTGCTCTACGGAGAAACAGTCGAAGTTGTGATCGTCGTCGGTCTGCGGCCACATCACATCGGCTTCTTGGAACTCTTCCATCAATAACTGTCGCGTGTGTCGATACGATACGATACGATACGAGATTTTTGGAGTGTTTGTGCTTGCTTTCTGAGTGATAGATAGGATTGGAACGAGGAACTGTGGATGTGTATATATATATATATATGTAAAGTTTGTTGCAGTGGAGCGAGGGAAAGATTTTGAGTGTGCGATCCGCTAACGCTATGTTGTTAGCTGCGTGGCGGAAGACAAGCAGTTGTGTGACTGTTGTGTTTCATAACGAAATTTCTTCTTGTTTGGAAGACAAGTGATTCTGTGCAGCCAGGGGGGGTACGTGTGGCTTTCACGTTTCCATCAAACACTTGTTAGGCGACAGCTTGATACACCTTATGGTTTGGATTGGGAGATTAGATTTGCTTTAGATGGCCATTATACGTAACCGGCCGTGACTTCACAAACATTAATCTTTATTTGTGTCGACTCATTACAATTTTTATTGTCATGATCGATCTTATTAATATGTAATATAATGATTGTTCCTAGGAGTTAAGAGTTGTTCTATCCGGAGCTAATTTTGATTACTGAATCCGGAAGGTTGTTCTAAACAAAGAGAGGTTATTCAAATCGGAAGTCTTGACGTGGGCACAAGTTCACCTGAACAATTCTTTTGTCTCGGTTTGAAGAACTCCTATAAATTTCATGTAGTTATTTTTTTTTAAATTACAACCTACACGTCTATCCGTCATTACGGTTGATATGCTGGAATCATGTCGGTCTCGTTTGATGTCTGTGCTGTTTTCTACATGTCTGAGCTGTTTTCTACATGAGCTACATGTCTGTTGATGTCTGAGCTGTTTTCTACATGAGTTATATGTGTTGATAATTCCATACGGTTATTATGAGGTGTGTATAAAGCGTCACGTTTCATTTTACAGGCCAGATGGGGCTAATGGCTTGGTGACAAATGACAATCAAGCCAAAGGCCGAAGGACAGTGAAGGTGATGGCTGAGATTTTGAAATCTTAGGCAGTGTCGTCCTCTCGCATCGCATTGTTCTTCTTCATCAATCATTTTATGATTGCCACAATATATATTCTTTAACACGCAAGCTTACATTGTTTAGTGTTCTTTTTCAAAGAATGCTCAATAATTATTTATGAAAAGTCACAATACTTGTCATTGTTTAATTAAGAACATTCGCGAATAGTATGACTATGGTTGCCACCCGCACAAATGGCCGCGTCTATCGGCAGGCACCCCGGGAGGGAGGGAGGGAGGAAAGACTTGTTCCCTGAGCAATTCCAACCATACAAATCCGCAAATAACAGCACCTAGCTAGCGTCTGTGTGTGTTTGTGTGAGTTTTCTTTGTCAAGTGTCTCTAATTATTATCCACAAGAACAAGTTTATGTTTTTTTTTTCTTGAGTTGATCAAACCTCACTCTACCAGTAGAGTCTGCTCAAGGCTTTCCTTCCTTCCTTCCTCCTGGCAATTTGACAACTAGTGTCTTTCTAGCTAGATTCTGAACCTCACAATTTAGTTTCCAATAATACATTGTTTATCTAGAAATATTCCCCAGCGCCATCCAGGTCGGAACCCACCCAGTCCGATGTTGTCTAGATACATGACAAATTATTCGGTGAGTCGGACTTATCATGTACCTTCCATACTACTCGTTAGATTATATGGAGTGCGTGCCCTCATCCGAATGTCGTCCAATAGATGGTGTTGAAAGATGCACCATGAACACCCTCAGTCAGAGTAAAGCTAGATTGGGCTCGGCTAGGGTGGATCCGGACCGAGCGGTTGCCATCAAAAACAAAAACAAAAAAATCAAATTAACACGGATCTTGATCTTGGATCTTTGGTAAACTATAAATATACACATAGCTTCGAATTATATTGACTCGACACTTGAACTAATTAGGTAGATTCAACTAATATAATTAACTTGCAAATTATAATTATACATAACATAGAATGAATAAATATACTATACAAAATTAGTACTCGATAAAAATGTTAATTAAAATATAACATAACTTGTACTTGAATCTAGTCGCTATGATAGCATATAAATATTAAACAGATTGTCTCAAGAAATTTAGAGGCCCTAGGCGACTTATTTAAATATATATTGGTCAATAAAATAATTAAGAAGATGATTGTTGTTCCTGAGATTGGGGCATATAGACTGAACAAATTGTAATTTTATTATTTCCTCTTTCCTCCATATATATATATATATATATATATATATATATATATATATATATATATAAATTTTTTTTAAACAACTCCTCCAACTTTATTCATGTGTAAGGCGCAAAATGCCGAAGCCTTTACAAGCGCAAAATGAAAGACAACAAAATAAAAGGAGCAAGGGGCTGACTCCCGCACATCACCCTAGTACTCATTAGTAGACCAAGGAGTGCCAAAAATCCACCCTGACGTGATTGCAGAGTTTGCTGACTTTGTGAGTCTGTCTGAGGACCTCCCTGATCAGTTGGTTAGAAGTATATTGGTGACCCGTATCTGAATTTCTTACGGTTCTTCCACATAACCCATATGATGGTGGCTGCAACGATTTGGTGGCCGTGCGAGGTGCTACCCCAGTTGGCTAGTAGATCGTTGAAGTCCCCAAAAGCCTGGTGTGGTCTGCACCGGTTGGAGAGGTCGGTCCACACCTGCACAGCCAGATCACCTAAGTGCATAATGTGTTCAGCGTTTTCGACTGTCGCTCCGAGCAGCAATGACAAGCTGAAGCTAAGCTGAAGTAAGATCGTCATCAGTGGGGAGCTTCTTGCGAAGCGCTCTCCAAATCAGAAAGGACCATTTTTTTAGGAATGCAAGACTGTCAGAAAGGTCCGATGATGGGGGATTGCGATACAATGCCGCCAACCACTCTCCTCGCCAAAGCTAGCGAGAAAGCTCCGTTGGTCGAGAGGGACCACCTCAGAGCATCCGGGTCCGTCTTAATCTTCAAACCAGTATTAGCCAACGCTACTACTGCCTCCTTCCCGATCCACTCTCGGGCCCTCTCCCAATTCCAGTCTCACTCGCAATCCCACAGATCACTGATCGCACTGTTGGAGGAGCAGCCGAAAGCTGCGGGAAGAGGTCATCCCCGGACCAACGTTCGTAGAATAGGGACGATTCGCCTGAGTCCAGTTGTAGGTGGATCGAAGGCTCAGCGAGAGGCCGTCCCTTAAGGATGCGAAGCCAAGATGCGGAAGATCTGTTATTGAAGCCAGCAGCCGACGGATGTGTGAACCTGAAATATCTGACCTTCATGAACCGAGCCCAGAGAGTATGGCTCTCTCGGAGCTTCCACCACATCTTCATGGAACAAGCATCAACGACGTGTGACAGCCTGCAGAATCCAGACCGCCCTCTGATGTAGGTCTGACCATGGAGTCCCAATTGGCCCAATGATACTTGTCCTTGCCATCATAGTATCCCCATAAGAACTTGACGAAGAGGTTTTCTATGGAATTGAGCACCTTCTTAGGGGGAGCAAAAGCTAGGGTGTAAATGGAGATGGATGAGAGGAAATGCTGAATCAGTATCATCTTCCGCCAGGCGACAAGATCGTGTTGTGCCATCCCTCAATTTTTCTTATTTTTCCCACCAGCCCTTCATAAATGCATGCATTGGACCTTTCGTACACCAGCGGACAACCAAGGTAAGAGAACGGTGGATACTCAACAGAAGGAAGTGATATTAGTCAGGGTAGATGAGTGGTCTCTGTTGGCCGAGTGGTGGGTATAGATTACGCTCTTGTTGGGGTTGACACGTTGCCCAAAGCATCTACAGTTTCTCTGACATGTTGTGAACCACTTCCACCGACCCTACGTCTCCGGATGAGAAGATGAGGATGTCATCGGCGTATGCCAGGTGGGTGATGATCGGACATCTGTTGGTGGTGTGTAAAAATGCAGGAAATGGAGGGTAGCAACCATTTTGTTGAGATTTTTGCTAAGAGCTTCTACAGCTATGATAAAGATGGTGGAAGATAAAGGTCCCTTGTTGTCACATCGACTGGATCTGAAGAAACCCTCCGCTTGACCGTTAACAACAGTGGAGAACCACGTATTACTGATAGATCTCCATACGATGTCTATCCAGGTCTTCGAGAACCCGAAGGCCCTGAAAACCCATATCATGAATTGCTATTCTAGCTCGTCGAACGCTTTTTTCATGTCTAGTTTGATTGCAATGTTTCCACCCCTGGACGAAAATTTCATGCAGGTGATCATTTCCTGAGCCAGCATGATGTTGTCTAATATGTTCGACCACGAACAAAGCCGCTTTGCTCCTGGAAATAATCTTGGGAAAGCCCTGACATGAGTTGGCGATAATTTTTAAGATAATTTTGTTGGTGAAGGTGCACAAGCTCAAAGGACGAAAATCTTTGAGGCCTCCGAGTTGTCCTTCTTATGGATATGAATCAAGTTGGCACATGATATCGATCTAAGGGACTTGGCTCCTTGGAATAAGGCCGTAACCGCCTCATGAATATCGGATTTGACGATGTCCCAAATCAAAAGAAGATGCCATTGAAACCGTAAGGCCCTGGAGCACTATGTTCGTTCAGGGCCCATACTGCTTCTTCAACTTTGAGCTCGGATGGGAGAAGCTACAGCTGAGTATTATCTCTGTCTTCGATCAAGCGGGGGATCTGCGAGGAATTCCTGTCCTTGGTGATGACTTCTTTGGTGAACAATCAGGAATAGAAATTCGTTACAGCCGATTGGATGTCCCGTTGTTCTTTTAGAATGTGACCGTTCTCGTTAGTAATCTGATGAAGGTTAAGCTGTTGTCTGCGCCCCTTGACACAAGAGTGGAAGTTTCTAGAGTTTCTGTCACCCTTTATGTCCCAGGTAGCATAGCTTTTTGTTTCCAGAAATCCACCTCTACTTTCAGCCGAAATTTTAGCAGCGCTCTGGTAAGGTTGAGAGAGGCTCGGGACGCGGGAGATCTGTAGATGGCGAACAAAATCTACACGAGTAACGTCCTCCTCAGTAGTACGGGCGGCCTGGAAGATGTCGCCAAAAGCCTTCTTGCTCCAGGCGGAAAGAGATTTTCTAGTGGCTTTCATCTTGGCGCCACACGGACAAGGGGGTCGGGGTCATCTGGGACACTCAGGCACAGCCACGATGTTTCTGAATTGAGGATGATGGCTCCAAAGGTCCAGGAAACGAAAACTTTTCTTGATCTGGTTCGAATTTCTGCTGATCTCAATGACCGAGGGGAGTGATCCGATTTGGTGGCGTTGAGGTACAAGAGGCTGGAGATGATCCCCATGTCAGACCACTGAGCATTGATGATGGCACGATCAAAACGAGAATATTGTCGTCGGGCACCTTCCTGTATTACACCAAGTGAAAGCGTTGCAAGAGAACTGAAGGGGAGACAGGTGCGCAATGAATATGAAGTTGGTGAAATCCTACATGGCTATCAAAGGGGGGGAGGTCGTCCACCCTACTTCTCCTCTCTGCTTGAAACTGTGTTGAAGTTTCCTACGCAGAGCCAAGGGAGGTTGGTGTGATTAAGGTGAGTGTCCCTCAAGACATCCCATATATATATATATATATATATATATATATATATATATATATATATATATATATATATACCCCTTAAAATATGTGCCATAGGCACAAGCCTAAGTAATAACTATTGTAGAATCTGCTCTGATATTGAAACGTAATAAAAAAATTGGTATATAATAATTAAGACTATCTAAGTTCCTAATACTAATAGTTAAATGATTAAAAGAGACATTTCGTCAAAACAAATAATGTAGAGCTTCATCCTCTATGTTCCATGTTCCTTTGACTCAAGAGGGTAGATACTAGATACAATGGTCGATTGACTATATGCATATGTAGTATTAATTCCTATGCCATTTTTAGGTACTAGAACTACAACAAAAATAGCTTTTTATGACGGGCAAAAAACGTCATAAATAACTTTTATAACGCTTTTTTGTAAGTTCGCACGTGTCATAATAAATGTTTTCTAAAAGCGTTATAAATGTTCTATTCATATATGACACTTTTTTCCTAAAAATGTTATAAATTTGTATCTCAGTTACCTACTCTTCGGTTCTCGATAGTTTTTTTTCACGGTACTTTTCATAAAATTGTGTCTAATATATATATATATATATGGGCGCAGATCAAAAGTTCCGCGGGGAGCCCCGCCAAACCCCCCTCCAACCCACCCCCACATTATAGGATTAGGGGCCCACATGGGACCCGTGAGTGCGCCCGCTCGATCCAACGGTCTAAGGCAACGGGCTCCCGCGGGACGCCGCAGAAGGAATTTCGGATCCGGACCCCCCCCCTCTCTCTCTTTCTATATATTATATATATATATATATATATTATATATAATATATATTGAAGCAATGGGTAATTGTGGCGAACTCGCCTCCACTAGGGCTCGAACCCCGACCACTTGGGCCGCATGCATTTCTCTTAACCACTAGGCTAGACCTCTAGCCTAGTGGTTAAGAGAGATGCATGCGGCCCAAGTGGTCAGGAGTTCGAGCCTCAGTAGAGGCGAGTTCGCCACAAGTACCCATTGCTTCAAATATATATATATATATTATATATATAATAAAAATATATATATATATATTTTATATATATATTATATATATATATATATATATATATACACACACACTAGTAAATGTACGTGCTTTGCATGTATCATAACATATAAAAAATATTATCCAATTATAGTCAAATGCCTCTTCTAACTAATGTGGTTAAGGTGGAAGAAATTCTTGTTTGGTTGAGTTCGATTTTCCATGTTGAATATATATAACAAGTTTAAACTTTTTTAACATAATTTACATAATTTAATTTTTAAAAATTAAATAGTTGATAATATACACACGACTTAGACGACTCAATCTTGAGCCGTTTTGAAGCCCCGTATAATAGTACTAGTAATTGCACATGCTTTGCACGTATCATAACGTATAATGAAACAATTATTCAATTGTAGTCAAACATATCTTCTAACTAATGTGGTTTATGTGAGAGATATTCTTCTTATTTGGTTGAGTTCAATTCTCTATGTTGAATATGTATAATAAATTTAAACTCTTTCAACAATTTTTACATAATTTAATTTTTTTAAATTAAATGGTTGATGATATACACACGGCTTAGATGGCTTAATCTTGAGCAGTTTTGAAGCTGCCTTATAATAGTATGATATACATATATGTACTAGTAGATGCACGAGTTTTGCACGTATAATAAAATATTATTAGTTATATTTAAATATTTCTTTTAACTTATGTGGTTAAGATGAGAGGTATTCTTTTTATTTGGTTGAGTTCGATTCCCAATGTTGAATATATATAAATAAAAATTAACTTTTTCAACAACTTTTTATATAATTTAATTTTTTTTAAATTAAATGGTTGATGATATAAACATGGATTCGACATGCACATATATATATATATTATATATATATATATATATATATATATATATTATATATAATATATATATATATATATATATATATATGATGCGGATCGTGACTCGTTTTTATGGTGGCCCATATATATATATATATATATATATATATTA
>JANAVB010005700.1:0-33314 GCA_029216955.1 Iris pallida | reverse complement strand
GACTCTCCCGCTGATAACGAAAGGGCCGATAAAGCGTGGACTGAGCTTTCCCGCCACCAAAACGTATCGTACCACGAATCGAAGATATCCTCAGAAACCTGGTCTTCGACCTAATCACAAGCAGGTCTCAATTAAAATAAATAAACATGATCAAAATCACAAATAACAACCTAAATCTAATCCTACTCTACTCCGTACCTCAAACTCCAAGGGCCTCCGGTGGCTATCGGCACAGTGCCGTTGTCTGTCCTGCGCCACGCGAAGTCTGTCCCTGATGAGCTTCACCTTCTCGGCTGCATCAACAACCATCTCTGGCTCCAGTAAAGCTCGTTCACCAACATCATCCCAGGATAAGGGTGTACGGCACCTACGCCCGTACAGAGCCTCGAAAGGTGACATCTCGATGCTGGCCTGGAAATATTTGTAGACAAACTCCACCAAATGAAGATGATCCTCCCAGGAACCTCCAAAGTCCAGGATGCACGTCCGCAGCATATCCTCAAGGGTCTGAATAGTCCGCTCTGACTGTCCGTCCGTCTGGGGGTGGTATGCAGTACTAAACTTGAGCTGAGTGCCCAAGCTCTGCAGACTCCTCCAGAAATGGGAAGTAAAACGGCTATCCCGATCTGAGACGATGCTGACCGAAACTCCTTGGATCCTGACTATCTGCCATATACATCTCCCCATCTCGCCATCCTGTAGACGTACCCACCTTGAATGGCAAGAAGTGGGCCGATTTGGTCAACCTATCAACGATGACCCAAATCGCGTCTTTCCCTTCTGGAGTACGACAATCCTGAAACGAAGTCCATCGTGATATGCTCCCATTTCTACTCGAGAATGGGCAGCGGCTGCAACAATCCAGCGGGCCTCTGTCTCTCTGCCTTGACCTGCTGACAGACCAAGCACCTAGCTACGAAGTGGGACACCTCCCGCTTCATTCCTGACCACCATACATGCTCCCGCAGATCTTGGTACATCTTGTTGGCACCCGGGTGTATAGAGTACTGCGATCTGTGGGCCTCCTGCATAACCTGCTCTCTGAGCTCTCCGCTGGGCACACATAATCTGGAACCGTGCCTCAAGGCACCATCCTCTGCAAGAGAAAACTCAGCATCCCCCACTCCTATACTGATCTGCTCTCTGATACTCTGCAGGGCCACATCCTCGAACTGGGCCGCCTTGATCCTGTCTATCAAGTCCGACTGAATCTGCATCCCCCATAGTTGCATCTCTGCACTCCCCACGATCACCTCAATCCCAAGGCTCTCCAAGTCGGCAAGCAAATGTCGATCCGTGGTCAAACACATGGCTGTCGATACCTACTCAAGGCATCGGCAACCACGTTGGCCTTCCCTGGATGATACTGCAGTGCAATGTCGAAGTCCTTCATCAACTCCAACCATCTGCGCTGTCTCATGTTCAACTCCTTCTGAGTGAACACATACTTTAAACTCTTGTGATCTGTGAAGATCTCCACCCTCTCACCGTACAGATAATGCTTCCACAGCTTCAAAGCAAAAATCACTGCTGCCGCTCCAGCTCCAGTGGGTAGGATAGTTCTTCTTATGGGAACGCAATTGCCTGGAAGCATAGGCAATCACCTTCCGTGCTGCTGCTCACACACAACCCAGCCCCTTCCCTGAAGCATCACTATAAATAGTGAAACCACCTGATCCTGAAGGCAACGTCAGAATCGGAGCTGTCGTCAGCCGCTTCTTCAACTCATCAAAAGCTGCCTGACACTCCTCTGACCAAACATACTCAGCATCCTTCCGGGTTAACCGTGTCAACGGCTCTGCAATCCGGAAGAAATCCTGCACGAATCTCCGATAATATCCTGCCAGCCCCAGGAAACTCCTGATCTCTGTAACTGAAGTCGGCGCCGTCCATGCCTCAACTGCTACAATCTTCTTGGGGTTAACTGATATACCATCTCCAGTCACCATATGCCCCAAGAAGTCCACCCGATCCAAGAAGAACTCATACTTGGAGAGCTTTCCGTAAAGCTGCTCCTTCCTGAGAGTCTCCAGCACGATCCTAAGATGCTCCTCGTGCTCCTCTTCAGTCTTGGAATATACCAAAATATCATCTATGAACACTACCACAAACTGATCCAGATACTGATGGAACACCTTCTTCATAAGGTTCATAAACACAGCTGGTGCATTGGTTAGCCCAAACGGCATAACCAAAAACTCGAACTGTCCATACCGCATCCTGAAAGCGGTCTTGGGAATATCTTCCCTCTTCACCTTCACCTGATGATATCCCGACCTCAGATCAATCTTGGAAAATACTCGAGCTTCGCTCAACTGGTCAAATAGATCGTCGATCCGCGGCAGTGGGTATTTGTTCTTGATCGAGAGGTTGTTGAGTGCCCTATAGTCAATACACATGCGTACTGACCCATCCTTCTTTGGCACGAACAACACTGGTGCACCCCATGGCGACGAACTCGAGTGGATGAAGCCCTTGTCCTGTAGCTCATCCACCTGCTTCTTCAGCTCCACCAGCTCGCTGTTGTTCACCCGATAGACATGCTGAGAGATGGGTTCCGCTCCTGGAACCAAGTCTATCGAGAACTCTATCTCTCTATCTGGTGGTGGTCCCGGTAACTCCTTTGGGAAAACATCCATATAATCTGCTATCAAAGGGTGTGGAATCGTCTGCTCCTCGACCGAGACTCCACAGAAGACTCCGCTGCTCTGCTCTGCCTGACGTCTGGAGTACTCGAACTCTGGCTCCCCCGGCGCTCTGAACAGAACTCTATCCCCTCTGCAATCAATGCTGGCGTGGTGCCTGTCCAACCAATCCATGCCTAGTACTATATCGTAGTTCGGCAATGGCATTACGAGCAGGCTCACCTCTACTCACGGCCTCCCAAAACTACTCTCCGACCCTTACAAACATCACTCACGAGGATAATACCACCCCCGATCGTGATCTTGTAAGTCCTAGGCAACAATTCAGCTATGATACCGTGTCTAATCGTAAAAGATACTGATATGAAGCTATGCGAAGCACCGAAATCGAATAAGGCAAATGCTGGACTGGAGTCAAGAAGAATCGAACCTGCAATCAGCTCTCCAGTCACCTCTGTCTCTCCAGCTGCCATGGCGAAAGCTCGCCCCTGCTGGCCTCCCCTGACCTACTGCTAGTGCTGGACAAACCTCTGCTGCTGCGTCGGCAGGGCTGGTCCCCGTTGCTGGCCCACTGGAGCTCTGGCTCCTCCTCCTCCTCCCGGAGCTACCCGTCCCATGCGGCACTCCCTCATCTGGTGGTCTGCTGAACCACACACCATGCACAGGCCCAGCCTCTTCCGGCACTCATTGAAGACGTGCCCAGGCTTCTTGCAGTAGGCACAAGTGACTCCCTATCTCTGACCCTGCTGGTGCTGTCTCGCTGCTGCTACTGCTGAACTGGCCTCTGCTGGATCGGCTGCGGCTGAAACTGCCTCAGCTGCTGATGCTGAAAGTGGGGCCTCTTGGCCTGGCCCCCGCTGCTGCTGCCTCCAACTGGGTCCCTCCCCTCTTGAGCCTAAGCTCAAGATCATCCTCAGCCAACAGGGCCCCCGTCAAGATCTCCTCGAACGTAGCATCTCTGCTGCCCTTGGTCAGGGACTTGACCTCCTTGACCAGACCCTTCCGGAACCTCTGGGCCTTCGCCGTCTCGCTCAAGCCCTCCACGACCTGTCGAGACGACCAAACTCTCCAGCATACTCCTCTACTGAGAGGCTTCCCTGGACCAAGCTCTCAAACTGCGACTCTAAGGCTCTGACTGCTGAATCTGGGAAGAACTTCTTCTTGAAGAAGCCCCTGAACTGCTCCCAAGTCTGCCCTGGTACTCCCACCCTGGGGTTTGACTGATACCAGGTGCGAGCAAGATCTCGCATCCGGCTAGCTGCGGCCTCGATCTGAAGGTCTGCTGGAATCCTGGCCAAACGGAAGATCTCCTCTATATGCTCGATCCACTCATTGGCATATAAGATCCCCTCTGTCCCCAGAAAGTCTCTGGGGTTCATCTTCTGAAACTGCTCGATCCTCGGTGTCCTCGGTTGCTGCACCACTGGTCGAGCTGCGGCTGTCGTACGGCCAACTCTATGCCTCTGTCCCGCCGAGCCTGCTGTCGGTCCATGAACTGCTGGAAATATACGAACATCTGAGCTGCGTCCACATGTCCTGGAGACGGTGGCGGCTGGAAAGGATCCTCTGGAATGATCGGGTCCTGCCTTCCAGTCGGTGGATGCATACCTCCTGCTGCGGCTGCCGAGGTCTCAACACGAACTGAGGTGGCAGGAGCTGCAGTCCCCTGGCCTCGTCATGCTGGCTGAGAGGTAGCAGTCCCCTCTATAGCATCCTCATGAATGGCACTGCGATCTAGTCTCTACCATCCTGAAGATAGACAAACAAGAGTATCAATTTATGAGAAAGAAGCGAAATAACAAAGGCGGACAATCATAATTCAATGAATCAGCTGACAAAGGATTTAGATGGCAATAAAAAATTTTCCTAAAGTGATTGAGTATCTTAAAATTAATGTCCTATATCCTATAGCAGGCTGCAGTGATACTCTAATTCGAATACCACTACACTTCTAGTCTAGACCTGCATGGGCCACCACTAAAAGGTAAGTACCAGGTGGTATGGGACATGAACTAAACCTGGAACCATATAGGAATCTGGAGTCTCAGATATGAACATGGACTGAATCATCAAAACTGATGAATGGTATGCAGAACATGTTCAAATGTTTGCAGGGCTCATTTGGGAATGCAAGACATATCATATGGATGGGGGCTCAACCAAAATAATGGACTGAACCAATCATCAGAACATTATGTAATGTTCCAGACTGAACATCTAAGGAAAATGCGATTGTTGCAGAGGTTTGATACCCAAATCCCATTCGAACTGAACCTAAACAAGTAAAGGACAGATATGTTATGGACAAAAATTACTAATGAATGCAGTGAATGAATTCAAAGGGTCATGCATGGTACATTTGAATCCAGTGTCCATTCAAGTGTATGCAACAGGTGTTTAGATACAAGTGTGTGTTTGCAGACAACTAAATGTGAGTATCAAAGAGTGTGCAAGGGTGAACAAAGTATACAATAGAGTAAATTAAGTGTGCACAGACAATGGGGGTGTCCACGTGTCTAATGGGACACCCACGAGTCCAAGAATTAAGACTCGAGGTGTCCAAAATCCTAAAATCGAAAATGACAGAAAATAGAAAATCCCAGTCCTCGTGCACGCGTGCCGAGTCGTTGTGGACTCGACACAGAGCTCGGGGTGGGTCGAGCTCGTGCATATGGGTTCGTCCATAGTAGGGCTAGGATTTCCATACCCTGACCTGGTCGAACCCGTGTCGTGTCCAAGTTATAAAGCCGTGTCAGTGGTCGACTTCCACGCGTGCACAGCGCGCGCGCGCGCAGCCAGCGGCCAGTGCGAGGAGGAGAACTCCTCGCACACTGCACCAAATGGTCCCAAATTTTGGGAGGATGATGTCAGTCAGTGCCCTGACATCCTCCCAAAATTTGGCGTCCACGTGTCCGACACAACGAGATATCCTGCCCGTGATGCAGGACAGTGCGCTCGTGTCGTGCACGCGTGTCCAACACCAAAAACTGACACAAAACGACACCAAAATACCTAACATCATTCACTAAAATTAATGTACATACTTAGATCTACAAATTCATGTATTATATTTACAAAAATCGAAAATAAATTCCTAAGGGATATTTCATCAAACACCTACACTTACACATTGACACGTGCCCGATACGGACACCAAACGGACACGAAATTGGCTCAAACTCAAGGGACAGCTAGGGGACTCCTAGTTCTAGCCCTAAATGCAAAGAAAACAGATATTTAGATCAATTTGAGGAGTTTTACCTATAGGTACAAAAAGCTAGAAAGAGCTTCAAATGGGGGGTATTCTCCTTGATGGTCAAATGCTCCAAATGAACCCAAAACTGAGATTAACCTCCAGAAATAATAAACATATAGAAATTAGAACCTAATGCAAAAGACTAGGATTAAAAAGGAATTAAAATAAATTTATGGGAATTTTTGGAAGGGGAAAAATATATTTCTTTTCCTATGTGTTGAAATAAATAAAAGAGGCAAGAACTAATGAATAAGTGTTTATATAGGGTGGGGATCCCTATGTGGCTGGTCACTTAGGGTTTGGTTAGGGTTAGGGCTTCTAGTTATGGGCCATGGGCCAAGTCACAAGTCATTAAGTCCTTAAATTATAGGTCATTTCATTAACCCATAACCCATGCAATAATTTCACTTAAACTAATCCTCCTAATCCAAAATTAGTTTCTAATGACTAAAAGTAGGTTAACCTAAGTTAGACTAGGGTCACCATGGCTAGGGTTAGCGTCTAGACTATTCTACTAGTCTCTATAAGTCAAAGCCCAAACTAGGAATCGTCAATCCAATAAATAATCAAATAATTCAAACAAGTCAAAATGACCAAATTACCCCTAGGCTAAAAATGATAATTAAATCATCCTAATGACATGGTTAGGCTCTAGGTCATGCAGTCTCTAGGGTTTCACTGGCAGCACATCAAAATCACAAGTCTAACTTAAAACAGCTTTTAAATAGTTTAAAAATGATTAAAAAATCACCAAAAATCATAATAAAATAAATATCAATAATAATAATTATAATTACAAAATTTCAAAATTACCCTCATCTGGAAAACTGGGTGTTACAATCCTACCCCCCTTAGAGAAATTTTGTCCTCGAAATTAAAATGATCGCACCCTTTCTAAGTCAAACCCAAACAAATCAAAGTCAAGAGATAGTCATGCAAACATATTTTACTGGTCGTGATTCCACAGTCTCGAACAAGGTAGCCACGGTATCTATCAATCACAAGCAATATCCTGGCAGGTACTAATAGAATCACACAGGAAAGTGGGGAGGAAGAATGAGAAGGTCAAACCTGCTAACCCATCACCTGCAGCGTCGGTCTCCTCGACCGCCATCGCAAAAGCTCCACCCCTCTGGTGCTGATCTATAGGTGGCCTAGCTCCCTCATAAGGAGGTGCAGTGGGACAATCTATCATCTTGTGAGCACCCGACCCACAGAATAGACAAACCTTCAGCCTCCTCCTACAAGACTCCAAACATGCCCTGCCTTCCTGCAGTAGGCACAAGTCGGCACCCTGTGGTCCTGTCTCTATACTGATGCTGTGCCTGCTATACCCTCACTGGTGCCTGTGCCTGCTGAACCTGCACATGGGGCCTCTTGGCGTGACCTCCGCTGCTACTGGCTCCCTGAAAGTCCCGACCTCTCTTCAGCTTCAACCTCTAGGTCGTCCTCCTGCCATAGCCCCAGAAAATATCTCTGCGTAGGTAGCGTTCGGTCGCTCTTAGTCAGCGACCGAACCACCCTAATCAAGCCTCGGCGGAACTTCCTCGCCTTCGTCTTCTCAGTCAAGTCATCAATGAACCAGGCCAACCGGCAAAACTTCCCGGCGTACTCGGCAACTGACTGGTTCCCCTGAACCAGCCTCTCAAACTGTGCCTCTATGCCTCCAAGGCCACATCAGGAAAGAACTGCTCCTTGAACAGTTCCTTGAACTGCGTCCAAGTCTGGCCCTCAACTTCCACCTGGGATCTGTCTGGTACCACGCACGGGCTAAGTCCTGCATCTGACTGCCCGTCGTCTCGATATGGAGTCGAGCTGGTATCTCCGTCAGTCTGAATATCTCGATATGCTCGATCCAATCGTCCACATAATGGATGCCCTCAGTACCCAAGAACTCTCTAGGATGCATCTTCTGAAAGTCCTGGATATCCTTCTCCTTCCGGTAAGGCTGCTGCTGCTCTCCTTGAGCAGTCACCATCTCTACTGTAGTACGAACCAACTGGTGGGCCTCGTCAATCCTCTGGCGAAATCGACATTCTGTCGCTGCTGCTGCTGCTGGTGAGATACCAGAATCCTCTCCACAAATAAAACAGGTGGGCAGCATCAACCATTCCTGCAGGTGGCTGCGGGTGCTGCTGCTGAAATGCCTCCGGAATGACTGGGGTCGGCCTCTGGGCAGGTGCAGGCACTCCCCCATAGGCTACAGTAGCTCCTGTCTGATCAGGAACAGAAGGTGCTACAGTCTCAACAGGCTGCTGCAATAGACGAGAAGTGGCAGACCCCTCTCCAGCGGCTGCTGTACCAGAGCGATGTGATCGTGTCTCTACCATCCTGAAGACAGATTGAAAAGGAAGTCAATACTGAGCAGGAATCGATAAAATCAAAGGAGGACAGTTTATTTCAAAGAAGACAATCAGTAAGATATATAGATGGCATGAATTGAAGCAGAATTTTTCCTAACTGTGATTGAGTACCTCTCCGTTAAAGCCTCTCTCTCAATCCTATCGCAGGCTCGCAGCAGTACAACTAAGTCGCCTGCTACCGCGATATCGCACTAATGCGACTCTCGACCTGCATGGGCCACCACTAAAAAGTATCACAACCCGTACCCACTGTGAGGGTACGAGTACGTAATGACGCCCAGCCTACGCCGCAGTGTCGGCGGTAGAGCGATGTCCTAGGTTACTATCTAACCAGCAAACTAACGCAATTATAATGTACTAATCATGATCAACTCGAACGGAGAATAAGTATAAGATATAATGATATCTCAATCACAGTCTAAGAACAATAAGATAAACACAGAAGTTTAAAACTAAAGATTAACAACAATAATTATAACTACTAAATAATAATATCTCAAAAACTCAAAAACAAACCTGTGTCTCAAGTTATTATAATTCAAGTTCTAAAACATAAAAACTAAACCAAGTCTACTAGGTAGTCTCTCCGATTACTCCTGAGTGTCAGGGCCAAAGGTAGCTAAGTCATCTCCTGCTCCAAGGCAAGTAGGGCAAATGTCTCAGGGCAATCATCTGTAATATTTTCAACAGGTCCAATCAGGACATGAACGAGTACAATTCATCAAGAAATCCTAAGTAAATGACAGAGAGAACCATAAAGCAGTTATAAATAGTATATTGATGAATCATGGCAGTTTTATACAGGTAGTGATGTAGAGAACAGTTAAGGTACAAGGAAAGTAAGTAGCTAAACAAGAAGAGAAATATGGCAATGAAGACTGTAAAATATAATCTAGCTGAACTAAAGTAGTAGCATGATATAAGTCCAGACAGTATAATAAGAGTCATGTGTGAGTCCAGACAATATAAATCCAATACCAGATGATTCCAGTACAAGACGAGTCCAGTATAAGGTGAGTCCAGTCAGTGATCAAACATTCCAGGGTGAGTCCAGTCTATACTCTAACAGTGTATTTTAAAATATCGGGATCGACATGTGAACGGCTGTAGGTAATACGCACATCGTACACTCGGCCAAGTGTGGGATGGCTATCGTTCCCGTATAATTCCAAGGGAGTGGTTCCAGTATTTGGGTATGTTCACATGCCTATTCTAATATTTCCCCGCCCCAGCAATTACAAGTGAATCCATAACCTGACACGAAAATAGGTATAAGTCCAGCCAGTACACGAATGGTTCCAGTAAATGATTCCAGGGTGGTTCCAGTAGGTGGTTCCAAAAATAGAGGCCAGACACGAATAAGTGAGTGTCGCATGAAATGGATCCAGTAATATCAAATCGTGTTTGTAATATAGAATCAAATAGAACTAGCTGCAACTGAAGTACAGTAAACGACAAGTAAATGGAAGAACTATCAGAGAATGTACTCGCCTGATACCCTGTGCAACTAATAAAAATAGATATCTGCACCGGAGTCACATTCCTAATAAAGCAAGTACAGGTTATAATATGTGCAATATAAGGTAATTGAATGACACAATGTAAACTACATGATTTCTAAGCCAATCTAGGTCAAGGTCAACTATTGGTCAACACTCTAGTCAAACTTGATCAATTAGTCAAACCTTGGTCAACTTCTAATCTAGGGTTTTCCAATTTGACCATGTTTTAGGCTAAAGGTATCAAACAAGTTCAAACCTATACCAATCTCAACCTTGAACTACTACAAGTACCATGCTACCCTTACCTCAATATACATGTGCTATAACACATGCATCCTATTTGTAGGTCTACAAAATGAATACATGTGTTACATAGATGTATCTATGCCAAATATACATCTACTTTATAATCCTATAGTATGTATATCTACATCTCACATATCCCTATAGCATATATTGGCAATATTGATAACAACTCAAGTTCAATTACCTATATTCCCCAACTGAGACTAATGCCCACAAGGAACTAAGAGAAGGGTTTAAACATGGTAAAAAGAGACTGAACCCACACAAGGCCAACCCAACTAATCTGGCCCCGAGCACATATATAACATATATAAAGTATAGCTAGGCTAAGGTTCTAGTTGCAAGGAACGTTCAATATTCTGGACTGAAAGTCAACCATGAATGTAGGTCATGAATTTTAAAGTTTGGACAGAATCCAAGTGAGGGCAGTAGGCAAATGAAAGTACAAGTGTAGGTAACCTGACAACTTGTTACCTGGCAATACAATATATGCAGGATATGCAATACAACTGTAAAGACATAAAGATTTGATGTCATGATGGAATATACTAAGAGAAGTGCAGTGAACATTGTATAGGTGATGCAGGGCATTACCTGGGCAGTGGTCAATCCTATGCAGGGATGAAATAAAGGGTTCAGAACATATAATATTCAGGATATGCAGTGGGATATATAGTGGACAAATAAAGGCAGTGAATCACTTCATGCTCTGATACATGTTTGTATCAGTAAGGTTGGCTTACAGAGGGGTGCAGGACAATATCCAACATGGTGCTATCAACTAACAGTAATACAGGGCATGCGGTGGACAATAAAGAGTGCAACATGTAGAAATGAATGAGAAATGACTAGGCTATGCAGTGAATGTAAAGATGCCTGTGCAATACAGGATGTCTATAACTAGATGTATTCAGTGTATGTTCATCAATGCAGGGATGGAAGGATACCAATGTGAGTAGTGGAAATGAACATGGTGTTATGTCAATGACAGGAAAGAACAGTTGGAACTAATGGACTGAACCTTAGTGAATTAGGACTGAATGCTATACCCATGGACTAAGAATCGAGTATGGATGATGCAACGTTATCAAGGACTGAACCTTGAACAATTAGGACTAATACTGCAAACTTGTAAGTACCAGGTGGTATAGGTCATGAACTAAACCAGGAACCATATAAGAATCTGGAGTCCTAGATATGAACATGGACTAAATCATCAAAACTGATGAATGGCATATACAGAACATGTTAAATATTTTCAGGGCTCATTTGGGAATGCAGGATATATCATATGGATGTGAGGCTCGACCAAAATAATGGACTAACCAATCATCAGAACATTATGTAATGTTCCAGACTGAACATCTAAGGAAAATGCAATTGTTGCAGAGGTTTGATACCCAAATCTCATTCGAACTGAACCTAAATAAGTAAAGGACAGATATGTTATGGACAAAAATCACTAATGAATGCAGTGAATGAATTCAAAGGGTCATGGATGGTACATTCGAATGCAGTGTCCATTCAAGTGTATGCAACAGGTGTTCAGATACAAGTGTCTGTTTGCAGACAACTAAATATGAGTATCAAAGAGTGTGCAAGGGTGAACGAAGTATACAATAGATAAATTAGAGTGCACAGACAATGGGGGTGTCCACGTGTCTAATGGGACACCCACGAGTCCAAGAATTAGGACACGAGGTATCAAAATCCCAAAATCGAAAATGACAGAAAACAGAAATCCAGTCCTCGTGCACGCGTGCCGAGTCGTTGTGGACTCGACACAGAGCTCGGGGTGGGTCTTGCTCGTGCATATGGGTTCGTCCATAGTAGGGCTAGGATTTCCATACCCTGACCTGGGTCGAACCTGTGTCGCGTCCAAGTTATAAAGCCGTGTCAGTGGCCGACTTCCACGCGTGCACAGCGCTCGCGTGGCCAGTACGGACAGTACGAGGAGGAGAACTCCTCGCACACTGCACCAAAATGGCCCCAAATTTTGTGAGGATGATGTCAGTCAGTGCCCTGACATCCTTCCAAAATTTGGCGTGTCCACATGTCTGACACAGCGAGATATCCTGCCCGTGATGCAGGACAGTGCGCTCGTGTCGTGCACGCATGTCCAACACCAAAAACTGACACAAAACGACACCAAAATACCTAACATCATTCACTAAAATTAATGTGCATACTTAGATCTACAAATTCATGTAATTACATTTACAAAAATTGAAAATAAATTCCTAATTGACATTTCATCAAACACCTACACTTACACATTGATACGTGCCCGATATGGACACCAAACGGACACAAATTGGCTCAAACCAGGGACAGCTAGGGGACTCCTAGTTCTATCCCTAAATACAAAGAAAATAAAATTTAGATCAATTTGAGGAGTTTTACCTATAGGTGCAAAAAGCTAGAAAGAGCTTCAAATGGGGGGTGTTCTCCTTGATGGCCAAATGCTCCAAATGAACCCAAAACTGAGATTAACCTCCAGAAATAATAAACATATAGAAATTAGAACCTAATGCAAAAGACTAGGATTAAAAAGGAATTAAAATAAATTTATGAGAATTTTAGAAGGGGGAAAATACCTTTCTTTTCCTATGTGTTGAAATGTAATAAAAGAGGAAAGAACTAATGAATAAGTGTTTATATAGGGTGGGGATCCCTATGTGGCTGGTCACTTAGGGTTTGGTTAGGGTTAGGGCTTCTAGTTATGGGCCATGGGCCAAGTCACAAGTTATTAAGTCCTTAAATCACAGGTCATTTCATTAAACAATAACACATGCAATAATTTCACTTAAACTAATCCTCCTAATCCAAAATTAGTTTCTAATGACTAAAAGTAGGTTAACCTAAGTTAGACTAGGGTCACCATGGCTAGGGTTAGCTTCTAGACTAGTTTACTAGTCTCTATAAGTCAAAGCCCAAACTAGGAATCGTCAATCCAATAATAATCAAATAATTCAACAAGTCAAAATGACCAAATTACCCCTAGGCTAAAAATGTAATTAAATTATCCTAATGACATGGTTAGGCTCTAGGTCATACAGTCTCTAGGGTTTCACTGGCAGCACATCAAAATCATAAGTCTAACTTAAAACAACTTTTAAATAGTTTAAAAATGATTAAAAAATCACCAAAAATCATAATGTGAAATAAATATCAATAATAATAATTATAATTACAAAATTTCAAAATTACCCTCATCTAGAAAACTGGGTCTTACACCTGACCCTGCTAGTTTTGTTTGGCCAGATTTCGTAGCATAGCCTGAGGATCTAGCCTTCTACCCGAATAATGGCGCATACCAGGAGCTTGGGCGCCATGGACCATGAGTGGGTTTCTTTTTCACCGCTCTAATATTTTCTATTTTGTACTTGGCGTTTAGCCATCGGCACCTGTTAGCCGTCTATTCTGGATATTAGTTTCCGTGTACATAATTATAATTAAATCAGACTGCAGCTAACTATGGTTATGTACTATTGACTCTCGACACTAGCTTATTATTTTATGTAGCTAGTCTCATGAATCATTTTGATGAAGCATCATGGATGCCTTACTGCTTTATCTTATATGATTATTATTACTACTTCTTGGTTGATTGATTAAGACATAGATGCTCTGTAAGACCATAGGAGACCTGATTGCAGCATGCATCCCTAGTCTCTTGACAACCACAATCGTCGTCTGACGTCTTCATACCTCATACGAGGTAGCTGGCCTAGTCCATCTTCGTCTTTCGGTACTGGAGCATGACAAACAAAACAGAAGCAATCTTCCGTAATGGGTTGCTCCCATTGTGGGAAGCGTAGGCACGTGGTATCAGAATGTCACAAAGCACAGGGGTTGCATTTGGCTTGCGGATCACTAGACCACATGATAGGATCCTATCTGCGTAGAGCCAATTCATCTTCGTCAACCCTAACCAGTCCAACAGTTAGGGACCAGCACAGTGCAGCAGCAGCAGCAATACCAGCCTCTGAGGCATTACTGCCTCAGGCCCAGACCTTCCAGCAGCAGAGGCCGTAACAGTATGCTCAGCCCAATCCCAAGTTTAGAACAAGTATAGAGGTAACCAGCAGAGGAGACCAGCACTAAGAGGACAGGGTCAAGCTATGACTCTGACCGTGATAGAAGAATTGGCATCAGGTGAGGTAGTGGCGGGTACCATTCTTGTCAACTCTTTTCCAGTATCAGTATTATTTGATTTGGGTGCATCGCATTCATTTATGTCTGTACGATTCACAATACGGATATGACTGGAGATTGAGTCATTATCGGTAAGGCTCAATATACTTACTGTAATGCCCCACTCCGTGTGAGGCATTTGGTTGGCTTGTTGGATGCGATCAGAATGTTGGACCGTGACTTGAGTTGGAAATCAAGAGAATTGAGACTGATCTCTTAGCTGGCTAGATGGAATGAGTATTAGAATGTGGCTCGCTGGTGGAGCTATGTCTAGTGAAAATATGTGTGTGATTGGAATAAGAAGACCCTTTATGAATGTGAGTGGAACTGTCCTTCCTCTCTACTCTTCATGCCTAATAAAAAGGAGTTTTGTGTTGCTGTGAACTATCCCCAAATGTTCCATGTGTCAGTTGCTAAATAATAAGATATGCTTATGTTGTGAATTGTTAAAATTAATAACACATAAACAGTTGAATGAATAATACTCGAACTGCTAATGTAAAATTGATGCCATGAAATGAATCGATAATTGTCCCTTATGCTTAATACTGCTAAAACAAATGGTTCACCTTATCAATGAGATACTTTGTGAATGATAGAATGAGAAATAAACTGGCTATGCTATCAACCCAATGAACCTAAGGAAACACTTGAATCATGTACACTATATAATAGTTGCAAGATATAAAATGTATATTTCTTATAAGCAATGAAAGAATGAATATTGTCCCTATGAAATAAATGAATGTGGTTTGTTCCTTGTTGAAAGAAATGTTATGAGAAATGTTGCAATGAATCAATAAATGAGAAATAATGGGGCTTGGGATCGCCGAGATCACCAAGTGGAAATGTTGGTAACGATGGAAATGATAAGTCATTGAAAACAACATGGATAAAATGAGATGAAATGATGCACTGTGTGCCTAATTCACTTTAAATATTTTTACCATACGTTTATGTTCACGATCAAGTTGGACACGCATTCGCATGGTCATAGACAACTTGTGCACAAGGGGGTGACTGCTTCCTCGGACGGTACCCCAAGATATTGGAGGACCGATCCGACCATGGGGAAGTGTAAACGTACTTTAAGGGTACGTGGTATCAGGACATTTCATTCGAGCTTGCAACCCGGTGAAATGGCGCATCGATTACCGTTGAAGTTCTCTATGGCAACGTCCTAAATGGTGCACTAACACTAGTGGTCATGTAGTCAGGATGCACGCTAATGAATGTTTTGTGAAGGCAAAGTAAGTAGATCTGGTAACTTGTATTTGATGCAGGTAAAGAAGTCGGCTATTGGTAAGAAATCACTTAAATATGATATTCAATATATAGTGTTGGTTCAACTTGCCTGCTTAACATGCTAAACAAAATGATGTTGTGATGTTGCCTTAGAAATGAGAATTATAATAACATGTTTAAGATGTTAATGCTAACGATGTCTCAATAATGCATTTTCATGATAACACCTAGTATGCTATAATGATGCCTTCACATGAACGCTGCTAAGAACATGTTTACATGCTTCACTATAAATATTGTCCATGAACTGTAAACTGATTCTAGGCCCCAAGTAGAAAGATCATGCTAATAAATTCTTGCTAAAATTGACCACTAAGTGTCGGTTTAGAAGAGTGGGCTAGTTCTGCTCTCCAGTACATAGATGATGTACTGATCCACGTTGTGGGCACTCTTTTTGGTGCTCGTGCTTAGAAAGCTCTGTACATGAAGATTAGCTTGATCGATCCTGCGACATCGAAGAATTGTTGGGCATGCAGAAGCTCTTCATGCAAAAGATGATGTCTTATGTTTATAAAAGACATAATATATAGAATATTGTAATCAGTTCTACCAGTGAGTTGTAAGCCAAGTTGGTATATTAGGTTGTAATCCACTGTATCAGAGTATCAAATGTAAGCTTTATGGCATTTGTTCAGTTGGTTATCAATGTAAAGTGAGATATGTTGTAAACTTTGTGTTCCATTACAAGTCTGCTTATCTTATGCGACTTCAAGTTATCTGCTTATCTCCGCTGCTATAAATCAGTGATGTATTTCTATTCAATGAGAAAGAATATTCTCATAAACTTAAATTTGTCTACTTCTGTCGCTGCAACATGTTCCTATTTGAAGATTAGCAATTATGTACTGTATTTGCCTTGTACGAGTGCAATACCAGACTTGTGCGGTATAACGCCCAAGCGAGGACGAACAATTTTCCTAATAGGAATGACAAATTGGTATCAGAGCATGACTTTACATCCTTGGACTCTTCTTTGATTGCTTCAAATCAAAGTTGCATATGCGATTAACCAAAGCTGCTTTCGCGAGTATTCAATGTTGCTTCCACGATATTGCTTCTACGATTATGATGTTGTCGTTCCTATAATCTTTTAAGTTTCATGTCTGAAAGTTCTTTGACCCTCTTGGCTGCTCACTGGATGTTCCATACAATAAGTCTAAATACATTGTGATGCCCCTGAATGATAATTGTTGTTAGTTTGGACACTAATAATCCAATAATGACTCGATGCCATAGTATGCTATTTGTGAATGATGTTCAAAATATGGGAATTATGAAATGTGTTTGTGTGATGTAAGACATTGAGAATTGCATGTGACGTTAGAAAAAAATAGTGAATGAAATAATTGATGGATGCGTTCAACAGAATTGATGAGTTGACTCATGTATGTTGGCTAGTACTTTTGAGACCCTAAGAATTGCTTGTGATTTGAGACCTTGAGATGATGGCTTTGTGTTGTGATCAGTTTAGATCACAATTGTCCGGAATAGACTTGGGTTTGGTATGGTTGAAGGATGGCTTCATTTTGAGTGGTATATTGCCTCTACCACTTCAGAATGAGATGTATCGTGACCCTTTCCATCAGGAGCAATGAGTCTATCTGTGAGCCTTGGGTAGTGCCGAGACTTAGCTGGGAGTCATGTCTTGTTGCTAGGGACTCGAGTGTCCCTTGACGGTGATGATATGCTGGGTAGCGAGATTGTAAAAAATCATAACGGGTGCCTTGGTTAGAAATTACTTAGTCTGACTATGACTAAGACTAGTCGGATGATAGTTATGCTGTGGGTAATAGATTTGGCAAGGAAATTTGTGGCATAGAACATTGAATGATAGTTGTGATTAGTTGGATGGGGATCCTATGTGGCTATTACAATTGGTTGCTAATATGAAAGTTTGGAAGTCGGTGACTCGGGTGAAGTCGTTGCATATGTGATGTATACGGAGGAATTGAAGTGTATCAAAGAAGTAACAAATAGTGACCCTGAATATTTGTGTTGCATAGAGAATGTTAATTGATACATGAATTGTCGAATTGGATTCGAATAGATTACTCGACCTTGCGGTATGAGATTTTAAGAATGTTCGTACAAGATTTTCATGGCTGGAAAATGAATGGGATTGAGAACCACAAATGTGTTGGATACTGTCAGTAGATGGTGTGACAGTATAGACGACTGTCAGTCGGGATATAGATTGTTAGCTTATGACTTAGTAGTATGACTTTGTCATGCAGACCGAAACTTGAACAGTTAGCCTCAGTATATAGATCCATGTGGGTACGATAGAATTGGAATAGAAATAGGATTATTGGGAATATATGTCGGGTCAGGATTGAAACATAGTATTGCTAGATCGATCTTAGTCGATCATTGGGTAAGTTTAGAATGAGCCTCTATGGAAATTAGTTCCTTGAGGATGATCATAGATAGACTTGACCCTAAACACTGTGGGCTACTTAATTAATTTTTGACATAGATGACAATGACGATTAGTTGTCCAAACTGAGTAGATACCCATAGGTTTGGGTAGAGTTGCTAGAAACTGTCGGTTGCTTGTTGGCTTAAGAATAGGAAATTAGTATGATCCCTAGTAGCCGTCCACTCTAGGGGAGTCACCTGAATGATTAGGTTTAGCTGTCGGTATAGCTAGCCTTAGAGACTAGACCGAATAATAGGGAGATCGTTGGCGAACCATAGGATGACCCTTTGGTTTTGAACGAGAGATGGTGATGGTATAACCTAAGGAAGTACATGCTTCAATATGTGCCTTAGAGATGTTTGACCCTTGTGAAAGATGTGTTGGCCTTAAGTGGGAACTACAATCATGGGTAAGATGTGTTGGCCGAGCCATAAGTGTGTCCTAACTAGAAAAACCAGACCAAGTTGCGAATTAACCTTACCGAAGATTTATTTATTTATTTATTATATTATTGACTTGTAGGAGACCCAATTGTGTCGATTTAGCTCGGACAAGACCCGAACCGAAATCGAGCCTATGTAATCTTGTAGTGGGACCAAAGACGTCCATAGACGTACATATTGCATTTTTTTTGCCCAGATAGGCATTTCATATATAAAGAATTTATACATATATAATATATATTTTATTTTCATTGAATTGATATTCTATTTTCAGAAATAGGTTAAACACCATACTCAGCTACCCTTGTGCAGTTGGCGATATCTAGGCTATACCTGCAATTTCAAGTGCATCTAGCATTGAATTACTGTATTTTGTTCTCCTAAATTTTGTTATTAGTATTGTTAAGATAAATGATGTATACATATACGCACATAATTATTATTGGTTATTTCTATTTTTGATAATAAATATATTTTATGTCTGTGTACATATTGTTATAATACCCTATACTAGAAGATTTAATATTATGAATTTTTATAGAAAATTGGAAGTATTATATTATATATATAATATATATATATATATTATATATATACAATGGGGAGAGTTCGATCGGCCGCCTCTGTCACGACCCGCACCCGCTTTTCGAGATGAGAGTACGTGGCCAAGTCCAGCCTATGCCGCAGCATCAGCGGTAGTACGCTGTCTAGGCTCAATATAAATTCAAATATGACAAATATCTCTATTTTGCTCATTCACAATAATTATTTAATTACAATTCCAATTATACATTCAAATTTGTATACAGATACAAACCCGCTACATGTGACTATTCTTAGCTAGAATCTATGGTTGGCCTCCAATATAGCTCTAACTCCACCCGAAGGAACCCAAAGCAAGAGAGAGCAAGTCATCGAGAATAGTCATCAAGAATCTGTCAACTGAAAAATGGTTATCCAGTCAGGATTGGAACAAGTACAAGTCTAGCCCTCACAATACAAATACAATATAAGCAATAACACTAAACATGTGAATTAATGATCAATGGGAAACACGAACAATATGACAAGAATCATGAGGAAGAACTGATAAGGAAAGTAACAAGCATGAAAAGTAAAGAGACTCATATAATACTCGTAGTGCACGTGTCGTAAGAAGTACAACGTTCCTGCACATGGACGGCTTGGGCGAACGATGAGGTTATAAGGCCCGCCCCGTAAACGGAGAGTTGCCAACAATACAATCTGGGCTTTGTCCACGTGCCTAATAATTGTACCCCTCTAATATCCATAGCTCACAATCATGAAAACATGGTCATGAGAAAATCACGATATCAATGAAAAAAATATGAACAATAGTCAATCACTCAACTCTCGTGTGTGTAACAGTCAAGACACGAAAATAACATGCATAAGTAAAATACGACAATATAAAGTAAATGCACATGAAAGCTATACAAGTAATTGCCTCGGTTTGATTTGAAGTTGACTGGCGTGATATGATCATGTCGGCATGAAATAGTCTCAGAAGTCAAACTACGCAAGATGATTTCAATTGATGAGACGGACCTTTAAAATAAAAACAAAAAATAAAATATTTTGGAAAATTGTTGAGAAAAATATATGATGTGTAATTTTCATCAGCGTTCTGAAACTTCAAACGGATCGTGATTCCGATTCCTGGTTCTTCCGGAATCTCGAAAACACCGAAACGTGTCAAATTTCAGACAACTGACACTCCACGAATTTTTCAGAAAATTAGGTTAAAATTATTTGAAAATAAATTTTATATTCAAAAAATATACCTCGAGACGGTTTCAACAAAAAAAATTGGAGGTCAAACGGAGTCCGAGTTGGAAGTTATGGCCCTTCGAAGTTGGTAAAACATTTTAAAAAGAAGGCTGAATTTATGACGAATTTGGGGTAATTATGACGCAAAAAGAGAGAAATTTTGGAAAAGAAGGTATGAGAGATGATTTTATTTTATAGGTATAATATATATAGATAATGGAAAGCAATTAGTGAATTAGGATATGATTAGAACTCAATCAATAAAGATATGATTAGGATTACCAACTAATTTGGATAGGAATATGATTAGTTCAAATAAGAAATAATCTATCTAATACTAGATATGATTCAAATAGGATTAGGATTTATAATGGACAAGTCTCTACATAAATTTAAATCAAACAAATTATTTAAATCTAAATCATATGAATTCAAATCCAAATCTAAGTCCAAAT
Source organism: Iris pallida (assembly GCA_029216955.1). NCBI lineage: Eukaryota > Viridiplantae > Streptophyta > Magnoliopsida > Asparagales > Iridaceae > Iris > Iris pallida. The sequence continues at coordinate 12,632 of JANAVB010005700.1, read as the reverse complement.
CAAATTCAACATAATAACTTTAAGATAAATTTAATGTTTATCAAAGCAATTTAAATCATATAATAGATAAATCGTTAAATCAAATAATATTTCAAATCTAGATTAGATAATTCTTAATGCCACAATTAGTCACCATAAGTATTTTGAATAATGTTTGATGTTATCAAATAAGGTAAAATATATTTTATAAATCTAATCTTATTCAAAATAAGTTACTAAATCTTTTTATTGCTCCAAAAATAATCATGATTTTTAAACTATTTTTGAAACCGATATTTTTTTTTTGAAAATCCAAACATAATAATAAATGACTTTATAATTTCAATAATAAAATTTCAAGAACAAATATTTATTAAAACCAAACAGTACTTTCAAACCGTTAATTACAAACTACATTTTGAAATGCAGAAAAAAATAGTAAATATCTTTTACAAAATTTTAAAAATAAATTACTTTCAAACACAATAAAATAAAATATAAAAAAATTTGAGAAACAGGGGTTACAGTCTCTTGGGCCCAACCCCCGCTTTTCCTCCTCGGGGGGTGGGCGGGTCCAGTCTTCTCCTCCGGCGGCGAGCTGGCCGGATGGCCGTGGCGCCTACTCCTCTTCGGAGCCCCACCCCCTTCTCGGCACCACAGCGGTCCCCGCGTGGGTGCTTCCTCCGCCCCTCCCCTTGCGTGGCTTTTCGCCGTCGCCGGCCCACAGTGCGGCCGCCGCAGTCGTGCTCGTCGACGGCGTCGACCTCCGGTCGTTCCCCCAGGCGCCTCCTCGGCTCCATCCATCCTCGGGCATCCTCCCAGTCCGGTCTCCGCCATCCCCCTGGCCGCCCTGCCCTCCTCCGCCCTTCTTTCCCCTGCTTTGGCGCGTCCTCCGCTCGCCCCCCTCGCGGCGCCCTCGGTTGATGACACCCCCCTCCCCCCTCCGATGGCCTAACTCAGCCACGTCTTCCATCCGCCCCCCGTCCGAGTTCCCCGTCGGACCTAGGCTAGCCCCTCCCCTCCGCTTTCCTCCCACAGCGCCGGCTACCCCTCCGGCTCTCCCCTTGCCATCGATCCCCTCGTCGGTGCCCCCTTCTCCTCCTCCGTCGTCTTCAGGTGTTTCTGCCCTCTTGCCGTCGCCGGGTCCTTCTCCCTCGGGAGTCGAACCCCCCTCCTGGGCTCAGGTGGCTTCTGCCACCCCCTCCTCATCGTCAGGCGGCCGTTGCAGCGTCCTTCAGCTTTCCGTCGTTGCTGTCCCCCTCCACGCCTCTCGCGTCCCCGGCTGGATCCTCCTCTGCCTCGGGTCTCCCCGCCACCGGAGCCGTAGCGGTCGCCTCCGTCCCGTCGGCGATCCCTGCGGGTCGCGTCCTCGCGGCAGGCCTCTCCCCGGCGTCGTCCATCCCGAGCGGAGCGTGTCCCTCTTCCCCCTCTCCTCTCTGGCGTTCTCTCCGCCGGCGGTAGGGCCCGTCCACCGACTCGAGCTTCCCGCTCCCTCCTTCCTCCTCCATCCCCTCTCCCTCGGCCCCCCTCCCCCCTTTTTATTCTCCGCCGGAGCCCCTCTCTTGGTGTCCCCCTCCCCCCAACCACCCTTCTTCCGTCTTCCCGGAGGTCAAGCCCTATGCTCCCTCTGTCCGGCGGGCTCCACTCCCCTCGTTTTCCCCCTCTTCTCCCCTGTTCGACACCCGGTTCGCCTTCCGGCGGTCGACGGTGAGCCGTCCCCCCTCCCCGTCCCCCCAGCCATCCCCGCCGGCTGTCCCTCCCCCGCCGGCGCCAACCTGCCCCCGCCTCTCTCGTCGCGACGCCTCCGTCCCTTGCGACCCGCCGGTGGGGGCACCGAAGCTTCTCGCGCCGCTCGCACCCTCTTGCTCCGTGCGCAATGCTCCGGGCGCTGCAACCGCCCCTTGGGCCCCGCGCCCACCCCCTCTCTTGGGCCCCGCGCACCTTGGGACTCGCGCCCTCTCGGGTCGCTCGCCTGGACAAACCCCCCATGCGGATTTAAAATTTTGAATTTTCTTTCTTTCAAAATTTGAATTCCGTTCCAAACAAAAAAAAAGAAAAAAAGAAAAAAGAAAAAGTATTCATTAATACCCAACGATCAATCTCGGGCAGTGTGCCCCCTAGGGCCGAGCGCCCACACCCGTTCTTTTCGAACTTTTGCAGACCCTCTTGGTTTTCAAATTTCAAAAATTTTCGAAATTTCGAATTTATCTTTATGTATTTTCTTCTTTGTCTCCCAGGGCTTTTTTGTGTGTTTTGGACCCTGGCTCCTGTACTGCTCGTTAAGAGCCTATTTTATTATTCAATAAAATGCTGTTTGATTAATATATATATATATATATTATATATATATATATATATAAAATAAATATATATATATAAAATATATATAAATATATATATAAATATATATATATATATAAATATATATATAAAATATATATATATATATATATATATATATATATATATATATATATATATATATATATATATATATATATATATATATATATATATATATATATATATGTGTGTGTGTGTGTGTGTGTGAGTTGTGTATATATATAAACATATATAATATCACAATAAAATATATTGTATAAATTATTGTATATATTTATTGTATTGTATGTATATAGATATGGTACACATATATATATAATTGTATGTATATATATAGGTATATACGTATATACTTATACCCACACATATGAGTATATAAAACAAAATAAAAATAAGAAAACAAAAATAAAATCCCAGCCCAGCCCAGTTGGGCCAGTATGCCACAGGTCCACCCGAGCCTAAGAACCTAGAACCCAGCGGCCAGAGCAGCCCGACCCGGGAGTCATGCATATATGCGTATATATGTAATCGAGAGATCGAGGAAGAAAACGAGAGAGGAAGATAAACCTAGCCGACACCTTCACACCACCCCAGGCTCCCACGCGCACCCTTGGCCGCCTGCGTGCCGCTGCATGGTCGACCGTCGGCCGGTGGCAGGCCGACAGCAAAAGCGAACAGAGCAGTCGCACAGAGCGGACACAGCCGCAACATGATGTCGAGCCGACTTTGCATCGACCATTCTTGAAGATCGCTCGATCGTTTCGAGAGTCGTTTCCTCTGGTACATTCACAACCCTACCCTCTATAACTTCCTTCAAAGAGATTTAATTGGTTTGTAGTATACGCATCGTAAATCGAAACCAAAATTAGCAAAAAATATGTTCGAGATTGAATAGGTGGATAGTTACTGTCCCCACGTTGGAAGACAGATTTCTGTCAAATCAACGATTGACTTAAAAAACCAATTGAACAAGATTAAAGACAATAAATAGGGCTTTAAAACCTATTTCGTAGTTTTGAATTTCGTTAATTGTATACAGAGAAATTTGTTCCTAAAACTCGAGAAAAACCCGTTTTCAAAATAGTGAATTCTAATAAAAACTTCCGATAAGACGTGCGTCCCGCCAATCCGGGCGACGTGGTCGCGAACCGAAAGCACCGAAAGGTGTGTATCGACTTCGTGGATGTGTGGGCTTTGAAGGAATTCAAATTGGTTGCGTGTGCACGACGAATTTGATGCGTATCCGTCGAAATTCATCGTATCGACCTCTGTGCAAATTTCCCAATTACTTTGTGCACGTTCGTCAGATCGAGAAAAAACTTGTGCCAAAAGGACCGTATCTTTTTTCTGGTCTTGTATTCCAAGTTTGGTCCGATTCTGAGACAGTTGATCGGATTGCCGTTTTGCGAGTCCCACGATCCGATTCAATGGGCAATTTTGTGTACGGTCCACCGGAATGCAAAATTGAAAATACGATTGGGTTCGTATCATCAAAACGAATCTGTAGACATATAGTTTGACGACTTTAGAGACCATTAACCCTGGCACGCTTTTCGGTGCAAAACGGATCCAACAGCGGACATCGTTTTGACCAAAAATTATCGTTTTGCTCCTGTGTCCAAAATTGGACTTAAGGACAGGCAATCCTAGCTAATTTTACTATTATGAGAATGTTGGCAATATTTGTTTCAGTTTTCGGAGACAGTTGTGATGATTTGGACTTTATGGCTTAGTAGTTGACTATATTTTATTGGATCTGCGTGCAACCTCCAGGAAAAATACCTTGCCTCCCTCTAAAGTTTATTTACGTACATATTATTATTATTATTTAGTTTTATTAGTTGATTATTTACATGTGATTTGTATATCATGCATGCTAGTATAGATATAGTCCTTGTTCATAGTTAGCTTGTAGTTCATATTGGATCTGTTCTCCCATCTATCTTGACTTGGTCATATAGTGTCATCACCTGTACTTCGACTGAGTCGTATCGTGTCATATGATGAGTAAGTCATAGCTGAACTGCTGTACCATGTATTCGTGAAGCTAACCTGCGAGTCCACACTAGGGGAGAGGGTTAGTAATTATTTGTACCTTGATTTTGTGAAGCTAACCTGCGAGTCCACACTAGGGGTGAGGGTTAGTAGTTATCTATTCCGTACCTACGAGTCCACATTAGGGGCGAGGGTGATTCTTGATGCTAGCATGCGAGTCTACACTAGGGGCGAGGGTTAGTAGTTGTTTCAAACCTGCGAGTCCACATTAGAGGCGAGGGTTTGAGTATCCATTGATCTCGTGACTTGTTTTCTCTTGTTCTCATCCAGCAGTTCATTTATACGTAGTGGTTCTTGCATCCGTGTTCATGATCATTTTGTCATTCGTCACTTGTCTATAGCCTCTTGTTAGTAGTCATCATGTCAGTAGTCAGTTGTCATGATTCTGTCCCTTTCCCTGTTTATACCCTGTTTATATTATTGCATGATTAAACTGCTAGATAGGCATATTTTTATGTATCTTGCTATGTCCCCTAAGGACCTGATGATCTCTTCAGGTTAGTTATTGCATGGAGTAGTCAGCAGTTCTGGATGGCGGATGATTATGACACTTGTGGGTTTCAGATGATTACGATATTGCTTGCGAGATTCAGGTATTGATATCACGTTTATTATCCAGCTCGTGCTTTTCCTTCATTATCATGCGATATCCTATTTGTTGATTCAGTTTATAGACACTTGTTATATTCTTTGGAGTCTTATCGAACATTTATGCTAGTGGACTGCAGACCACGACCTATAGTGTTCATTCATGTTTTGTATACTTATTGTGGATTTGAGATATAGATTTGCTTTGCCATAATTTAGCAAGTTTACCATGCTCTTGACAGCTTATACGTATTCGAGTAGGGCTGGAGTCCGCTCGATACGTAGCTGGCTTGTTTACGAGCTCGCGTCCGAAAAGCGGGTACGGGTTGTGACAAGTTTTTTTGGTAGCCCATGCAGGTCATAGCATATCGTACCGGTTACGTAACTGTACTGGTACGAGCCTGCGACCATGACTAAACCTTAGAAACCTCAATCCATACTGCCTTGAAAATTCTTCTAGAAATTCTCTACGTCCTTGAAAACTCCATTTATGCTCTCGATTATACTTTTTTGCTTTTCGCATCATTGATTTTCGTCCCTTCCTATTCCGGGATGACAAACGATCGTGCTGTCTAGAATTCATTAGAAACTCTTAAGTTATAGTATAATATTGGTTAACTATTGAATATTTGGTTGTTTATAGATATGAGAGATTATAGATGTCATATGCTCTAGATATCTGTTGGAAGGATTGTTAGCAACTAGTTAGAAGATTATAAGATTTTAGTGACCGTATTTTGAGGAGTAGTATGACCAAAGGTGGGTAGAAGTCCTCAAGTATTCAGAGTTATAAAAGGGCTAGAGAAGGTTATAGAATATTTTGAGAAATTAAATTTGAGGAGATTAAGGTAATAGTAGACTTTGAATTTTAAGGAATAGTTATGAATTAGAATTTTGAGGACGAAATTATTTTAAGTGGGTAGATTTGTAGCTCCCCTTCCCGAATTTTTTTGAAATATTATTTTCTATTATTCAATTGATTTAAATGGTAATTTTTAGATTTTTATAAATAATTAATTAGATAATTATTACGATAGATGACTTTATCCATGGTTGAGTTTTGGAGTACAAGACGATTAGGAATCATGGCACGGATAGTGCAGTGGCGTGCCTTGACTAGTGTATTAGCCATAGTAGGAATGGCCGGGCCATAAGTGTGTCCTAACTAGGAAAACTAGACCAAGTTGCGAATTAACCCTTACCGAAGATTTATTTATTTATTAATTATATTATTGACTTGTACGAGACCCGATTGTGTCGATTTAGCTCAGACTAGACCCGAACCAAGACCGAGCCCATGTAATCTTGTAGTGAGACCAAAGACGTCCATGTAGACGTACATATTGCATTTTGATTGTCCAGATAGGCATTTCATATATAAAGAATTTATACATATATAATATATATTTTATTGTCATTGAATTGATATTCTATTTTCAGAAATAGGTTAAACACCATACTCAGCTACCCTGGTGCAGTTGGCGATATCTAGGCTATACCTACAATTTCAAGTGCATCTAGCATTGAATTACTGTATTTTATTCTCCTACATTTTGTTATTAGTATTGTTAAGATAATTGATGTATATATATACGCACATAATTATTAATGGTTATTTCTATTTTTGATAATAAATATATTTTATATCTGTGTACATATTATTATAATACCTTATACTAGGAAGATTTAATATTATGATTTTTCATAGAAAATTGGAAGTATTATATCATATGTATGTGTGTATATATATATATATATATATATATATATATATATATATATATATATATATATATATATATATATATATATATATATATATATGCCTGCGAGTCCACACTAGGGGTGAGGGTTAGTAGTTATTTGTACCTTGATTTCGTGAAGCTAACCTGCGAGTCCACACTAGGGACGAGGGTGATTCTTGATGCTAGGCTACGAGTCCACACTATGGGCGAGGGTTTGAGTATCCATTGATCTCGTGACTTGTTTTCTCTTATTCTCATCCAGCAGTTCATTTATGCGTAGTGGTTCTTGCACCCGTGTTCATGATCATTACCTCAAAGAAAAGTGATGAAGATGAACGAGAAAGGTTTAAAATTCGTGATTTTATAAAGTAGGGCCGGCTGTAATAGCAAAAGAGTGGGGGTTGATCAAGTATATCGGACGGCCAAGAATGGCTGAAGGTTCTGGAATCCACCAGACCGAGTTCGGTCCGAATTTTGCCTGAGGCAGAGTTCGGCCCGAGTTTGGTCCATGTGGATCCAAAACTCCAAACAGTGTAAAGATGGGCACAAAAAATAGAAAAGATGGTCTAGAATTAAAAATAGTAGATTTTATTGGCCATAAAATTAGAAGAACATGTGACAGACTTGTGAATCATTATTCAGTATATGTGAATCGTCTCAGGTTAGCTGTAGGGGCCGGATCCCAGCTAGCGGTAGTCCGAAGACACTAGGCATCGTGTCGCATAGGCATTTACGCCTTATTGTCCGAATGACCCTTTCGGCTTGTACCCAAAATAATGCAACATATACGAATTTGATTTAATAAGTATTTATGCAGGTAAGACTTATCGTATGACATTTTCATCCAAGATTCCCAATTCATGATGAAGAAAGTTGAAATGCTCTTAGACAAGTGGTTTAGTGAAAATGTCTGCTAGCTGATGATCAGTGTTAATAAATTCTAGATTAATATTTCCTTGTGACTGATGATCTCTTAAAATGTGGTGTTGTATTTCTATATCCTTAGTACGTGAGTGACATATTGGATTCTTAGCCAAGTTAATAGCACTAGAATTATCACAGAATATAGGAATGTGCTTAAAAGATAAATTATAGTCTGCTAGGGTTCGCTTCATCCATAAAATATGAGCACAACAACGTCCTGCAGCTATGTATTCAGCTTTTGTTATAGATAGTGTTGTTTGCCATTGATTGTAAAAGTACAGAACAATTATCGGAGGACTGAACTTAGACTCACAATACAAACTCGCTTGTACAAAGAAAGCCTAGGGACGAAAACCTAGGTACAGCAATCTAAGTACAATTATTTATTTTAGATTCTGGGGGGTGACGATAGAGGCTCGGGAAGGCGACGGCAGCCCTGCCTTACTCCTTGGACGATCGGTATGCAGCCTTGGCTCCTTGTGTGAAGATGGTTGGCGTTGACGAAGAAAGGCTCTTTTCGCTCCTCTGTTGCTCTTCTGGCTTCTCTCTCTCTCTGTGTATCTTCTCTCTGGCTCTGTATTTTTATTCTTTTGTTGCCGATTTTTTTTGCAGAAAAATAATGCTGGCTATTTATAAGGGTAGGGTATGATCATTAGGGTTTACTAATGATCATTTATTTGGAATGTCGGCGCTCCCTCAATCTATCTGAACCCTTGATCCTGATTACAATGAATCTAGGCCATTAATACGGATAGCACCGAATCTTGTGAGCAGTTAATGTTAACTGCTTTAAATCTTCATGATTGATTATACCAATGCCCGATTGCTCGCCACGTGTCCCATTGGCTTGATAATAAATGATATGCCCTGATCTTAGTAATTATGACGATGATGTCAAATATACTTGTTGGGATTCGGTTAGATCCTCGATTGATTCGATGCCACGTGTTTTAATTGTGGGTCCTGCCAGAGCCGCATAGGATGGGCGACACTTGAACTGCAGGGAGATACTCCTCATGAGCCGCATAGGACAATGCTTTATTGAGCCGCAGGGGATAAACTCTCAATGAGCCGCATATGCATAGTCTCTGCGGGCCGCATAAACTAGCGTTGCCTTGAGCTGCAGGGAATGAGTTCTTAGGGAGCCGTATGTACAGCGTTGTGTTGGGCTGCAGGGACTGGGCTCTCGGTGGGCCGCATATAGCTGATTGCCACGTGGCAATCTGGGACTTCTGACGGATCGGGTCAGAGATTTTCTTCTTTCCCCGAAGAGTCTGTCATTATGGCAGAACCATTATGACACTTTATGTCAGAGTCGTCACGGTCGTCGAGTCGTGTCAGAGCATTAAATGAGGCTACTACTCAAATGGCCAGCTGTAGGGAGGGATCCCAAGGGAGGATGTGGCGTCGATCGGACCGCATATTCCTGCTGAACCGCATACACTTCCGAGCCGCATGAGACTGAGAGTCTTCTTTGAATCGCATAAGGCAGCTCCTGTATGAGCCGCATGGGCTTTCTTTCCAGAGCCGCATGGACCATTACTCTGATATTTTCCATGCTTCTACAGGACCCCCTTCAAAGTTTTCAATTTGCAAAATTAAAACACTTTGAATAAGTAGCATGGCCCCGTTCATGCCGCATAAGTGTCTCAGCCGCATAGACTCATCTGGCCGCATGGGCTCTTTGCCACGTGTCCTGACTACGTGTGCAAATCTTCATTAAATGCTCTTGATTCGTTTTTTGAATTAACGCCGTATTTTGGGGGAGGATCCCAAGGGTCGGTTATGCCTTGACCGAAGCATTTTTGCCTTTATCTTTTAAAGCAGCGCGTAATCCGAGGCGTCATCCGAGACGTTTGTTTATTTTATGGGTCTCTTTTCGTCTATAAATAAGAGTCTTTTAGTCCCCTTGGGTTTTTTTACCTTCTCTCTTTGCTCGAATTCTCTGTTGCCAATTTTGCTCTTCGTCTTCTTCCTTCAACGATCGACAATGGCTCCCAAGAAGGCTGCTGCTGCTACGGGCAAGAAGGCCGCATCATCTTCTGCGGCAGCGAAGGGCAAGAAGGCCGCGTCTTCATCGACTGCGACGGCGAACGTGGCGACTCCTCCGCCGACTGGCGTGCCTGCTTTTCACCCTGACGTCCACCCGCCTATTGCTGGTAGGATTCCTTAATATGAACTACCATGGCTACGCCGCATATTTTATGCGCGAGCCTATATTCCAAAGCATGCTGTGTGTCCAACTTATGCTCGGGCCGCATGGGGTATGACCCAAGTTTGAACGGCATGAAAGTGGTTGCATAACTTCTTTATCAAGGCCGCATGAGCTCTTTCCAACTGAGCGATTTAAGCATATTTTTGAACTGAACCGCATAAGCTCCTCCTCGTTGGACCGCATAAGCTCATCCTCGCAGGGCCGTATAAGCTTTTTCGAGCTGAATAAGTTTATTCAAATCGGACCATATTCGCGTTCACTCCCTTCGAACCGCATAAATTCCTCCGCACTGAGCCGCATGAGTTCCTTTTGAACGGAACCGCATAAGCTTCTTCGCACTTGGACCGCATGGGCTCTTTTGAACTGAGCTGCATAAGCTTATTTGAACTGATCTGTATAAACCTTCTTTAAACTGAGCCACGTGGGGCTATACTGGGCCGCATAAGTATCATGTAGTTTTTGTGTTTCAGCTATCTTTTTGACTTGTTTCTTTTGCTTTTTCTTCAGTGAATCTGCCAGTGAATCCTGCGGGGGAACTTATAGTGGGTTCACGTTAGTTTGCCTCGGGCGTACATCGGGATGACTTAGTTCGTCAAGTGTCCGAACAGCTACTTATTGACGAACCTTTGGAGCGACTAAATGCTATCAGGGTTCAATCTTTTCAATTCCTTGGTGACATGATAAGCTCCGGGCAGCCTAATGGGAAGTATCTGAAACCGGTCTTCCTCTTTGGGGATGCGTTGGTGGTAGAAAACTCCCGAGTGTTGGACGTTTCCGAGAGTTGGGATTTTGACCTGGACGGGATGCCAATTCACATCCCTATTATGAAGTGCCATTTCCCTTTTGAGTGGTTCAATATGATCGTTCTGGATAGGCAGATGCCGGACACCCTCACTCCAACCCGACCGGGGATGTTTGTGGGTAACATCCGTTATAACCGAGCCACTGGGTCAGTGCGCGCGGTCAAAGATCCGGCCAGTCGGTCCGTGATGGGGTTAGTTTCGGGTACCTTCATCAACACCCCCGGTCCTAATTTTTTATTCTCCCAGGCTAATACCTTCTTGAATCAGCATGCGCTAATCTGACTTCATGGATTCTACGGAAGTACGAAGAATTTTTGCGGGGAGTCAACCTTTATGATGCTATCCGGGGGACCAGCCACAGGTTGCCCGTTAATAAGCCACTATTCATGGCCCTTCTGGAGATGTACAATCATCGGATGGGGACCTTTTTTACCCCTGTCGGAGAGTTGGGGCTTGCTCTTCACGAGATGCATGCTGTCTCCAAGCTCCCCTGGGGGGATGAACCCTTCGAGGTGTACACTCCGACTAATGAGGAGCTCCAAGATTTGGATCGACGATTCCCCGGTTTTGTCGTCGTGTATCAAGAACTATTGTGCCATCATAGCACCTGTCACCGTACGACTATCCAGAAAAATGACAGCTCGGAGGGGGATTCTCTCCATACTAAATCTTGGGTCTCGTACCTCTTCAAATTCAGTGCGGCTGGCCGGGTTACTTCCCGAGACCGTCTGACTCCTAGGGAAGTAGAGGACTTAGTATCGACTGCTAGGAGGTCGAGGTCCCAAAGTGACCGGTTCGGGAGCCAGATTGACTCCTTCAGCTACTTTTGTTATGGTATCCGGCGGCTGTCAGAGAAGGCACTCTTGGCCGGGTTTCTAATGGTATGGCTGCGCAACTGCGTGGTCTCAGGAGGGGCAGGTTCTATTGAGAGGATTAGTCGCCACTTCATTCTTCCTGCCGTGAAGTTGGCCTTTGGGGTCAGGCTGGCTCTTTTTCCTGCCATGGTGTGCAGTATTCAGCATGGTCTCCGTGCCTTCTCGTCCAAGGTCATTGCTCGTGACGTGGCAATGGACTTTGAACGTGTAGAATTGCCTTATCATTACTTACTGGGATGGCTGTTGCTGCATTATCAGTCCTTGATGAGACCTGGAATGGGAGATAGCGTTACAGATGATGACGCGTTTCTTTTCAAGTATCACCATCAGCCTTGGGAATGTAGTCTCATGCCGGCGTGTCGGAGGATGCTGGCAAGAGTGGACGGGTATAATTTCTTCGTATCCGTTCCTCGTTTCACCGATCAAGAGGTGAGGAGTGTTCATGTTGATGGGGTTGGACCTCCTCATTTCTTTCCTGAAAAGATGCGTTTCTGGCTGCGTAACATTCGCCCGGCGTATCTAGTTAACCGGAATCGCAACACCGTGTATTTGGAGCCCTACTTGCCTAGTAGGTTTGCCCATCAATTTGGGTATATTCAGCTATTCCTCGGGCGCCCCAGTTCTCACCTGGGATTTGAAGGTAGCATTCTTGACGGTGTTAGGGCATGGAGCTACTATGACACCTGTCATACTCGGACTAGCTTCTCGGTCCCTGCCGAAAACGTGATAGGGGAAATCCTGCATATGGCGGCCCTATATCATGTTACGGCGAATCCTCTTTCCCTCGATTTTGACTCGAAGACTAGCTTCATTGTGGGCACTCGCCTGGCGGAGAAGGCTACGACGTCGATAACAAAGAAGAAAGGGACGAATAGAGTTCCTTCGCCTGATTTCGAGTTCTTCAACACAATTGAGGAAGACAACGAGCGGGACGACGAGGACTCCCTTTCTTCGGGTGACGAGACAATGGCGGGTCAGCCTTCCGTCATGGCAGGTGAGATGACGACGAATCTATCGTCGGCTGTATTTGATGAGGCAGTGGACCAGTTACCATCTGTGTCGGAGGTGGTACGGGTAGAACTACCGCCCGTCGTGCCTGGTCCCT
>JANAVB010005699.1:0-88241 GCA_029216955.1 Iris pallida | reverse complement strand
ACATTACAGGTTGGGAAATTTTTACAAGAATTTGGGGACTGGAGGACCAGAAACATCTGCATGCAAGGGTTTAAGCTTGTGGATCCAGTTATGCAAACCCTTCTTGTGATCTAGGCAGTTCAAGTTCTGGAGTTGGTCAAGAGTCCCCTCTCGAGCAAACACGGATTCAAATTGTTCGATGACCTTCACAATCTGACAGAACTCAGGCCTCTTCTCTGGATGCAACGCCCAACAATGTTCAATCAAGGATTGAACCGCCGCTGGACAGCCAGCAGGAATTTTCGGCCTCGAGTTCTGAAAAAACGCACAAGTTCTGGTTACTAACATATTAACATATTTAATGAACTTTGACAACAGTGTGATAAAAGGATTTATTCCATCTTCACCATACTCTGCTTTCATTTCTCCATATTAATCAAGTCGCCTACATTGCAATGACATTGCTAGGTAATGTCGACTTATGTGTGGAAGAGGAAATAAGTCAGGCTTAACCAAAACTATCTTAGTTATATACTTTATACCAAGGTTCACTGTATCAGTGTCGGAAGCGGTATCGAACCTTTCCTATGAGGACCGGGATTGGGAATAACGGTATTATCAGCAGTTTCGGAATTTTTTGGTATCGGAAAGTAATTAATTATTATAGAAAAATATTTTATACATTTAGGCACAAGTTCTGGTTACTAACATATTAACATATTTAATGAACTTTGACAACAGTGTGATAAAAGAATTTATTCCATCTTCACATACCCTGTTTTCTTTCCTCCATATTAATCAAGTAGCCTACATTGCCATGACATTGCTAGGTAATGTCGCCTTATGTATGGAGAAGAAATAAACTAGTTTAGTTATATACTTTCCTTATACCTTGGTTCACAGTATAGGTATCGGTATCAAACTTTCCTATGAGGATCGGTATCGACAGTATCGTATTACTAGCAGTTTCAGACCAGAGTATAGAATTTTTTGGTATAGAAAAGTAAGTTATTAAAAAAATTTTATACATTTATGCATAATTTTAAGTGTTTTTTGTGTTTTTTAATATTTTTGAAATTGAATAAAATAGTCATCTTACTGATTAGTTTTAACTGCGATAAATAAAATTTTTTCATTTACATGCTTTTACGATCTTAGTATGCTTTTACATCCTTGTTATTGGCATTTGCATTCAATTTTCTCTACCGAATTGATTGGAAAAGAGACCCCCAAAGTCAGCATCAATCAGTATCGGTAGCGGCCGGTATCGTGTCGGGACAGCCAAGCTGTATCAATATCGGCCGATACTGTAAACTATGATTTATACTTGAGATGTTTTGAGCTCGTAACTATTATTGCAATTAGTAATCACACATCATGTCTATACATGTATCTTTGTATAGTTATTATCTATAAAAGATCTAAACATGGGCATAATAGAGAAGATACCATTTAAAACCTAGCTCCTTTTTATCTCTGAATTTTTTTTTTTTCCTTTTCTTAAAAGGAATTTGTTCAAATTCCATAACTGTAACAAGTAATCTTCAAAATGCTAACTCAAGGAGACAAACTAAAGATGGACATGTAATTAGTAAATTTTAACTACTCATACTCATATGTTTTACACTTATTACATACACACTACTACTACTTTGAAACTAATTCTACGGACCACCCCTATAGTTTATATTTTCTAAAATTTATAAAGGAGAGGGGTGGTCAATGTAATTATTTTCAGAATACGGATAGCCGATGTAATACTCATGAAACAGTGCATTCATTTCTAAATTTGAAGTTACCTATGTCTAACATGAAGGAGGAAACCATACCTTATTGACCACAGCAAAGGCAGCCTGAATTGGACTCATGTCCTCATAAGGTATCGTTCCGGCAACCATCTCCCACAAGATCAGCCCGAAGCTGTACACGTCGACCTTCCGCCCGTACGCTTTCTGCTTGAGCATCTCGGGAGCCATCCAACGGTACGTGCCAGGGTCGTCGGCAAGGATGTCGCAGTGTGCTTCCTCGCAAGCAGTTCCTAAATCAGCAATCTTGACGCAGGAGTCCTTGTCGAACAGAATGTTCTCGGGTTTGATATCCCGGTGGATGATCCCCTGTGAATGGATGTACTCTAGACCTCGAGCGATTTGCAGACCGATAGCGATCGTCTCCTTTAATGGTAGCGATTTGTGCTCAAGTTTGTGCAGCAATGATCTTAGCGAGCCGCCTGAGAGATATTCGGTGATGATGCAAAAGATCGGTGGTGTCTGACACGCTCCTACCAGCTATATAGAACATCGAAAATGAAGGTTACAATATGAAGAGGAAATAATTCAAGGATCATATATATAACTTAAAATCTCGATTGAATGTGTTTCAGTTGAATGTTATCATGAATTACCACAAACAAGTCAGTAAAACCAATGTTAACGAGGGATAGATCTACAAAGACTAAATTAGATATAGCATTATTCTTAGAAGCTATAGAGTTGTCTTGGCGCATTCTACTGATTATTAGGCATATGTAGCAAAAAATGTAGAAGATTATAATCAAGGTTCGCAGTATCGGTATCGAAATCGGTATCAGACCCTTCCTTTCAGATCAAAGTATCATTTACTTTTTACAACCTTACTATGTTTTTACACTCTTACTTTTCTTCTTTTTTTCATTTAATTTTTTTTGCCGAATTGACTGAGAAAGAGATCCTCGATTCGGTATCGGTCAGTATTGGCCAGCTATCGCCGATACTGCAAACTATGATTGTAATGTTGTTATTTAGAAATGAAAATTTACAAAGCAAAATTTCACGCTTGCGCCACTCAACTAATTCACCATGAAGTTCATTGATCGCTATAACATTGAAAATGAACAACTTTCAAGCATGCCATTTATGATTTCCTCAATCAAGGCATCTTCCAAAGGATGGTTTGACCATTTCCTATCATTTTAGCTGTTCTAATTGCACTTCAACGCTATCTAACTGTTCCACCAAAGCGCAAGGAAACAAAACTTTCAGATTAGAGTTTCTCACCAGTTCTGCAAAGGTCAAATTGGGATCTAGATTTGAATTTAGGATTGTCAATTTGATAATAAGGAACATTGGGTCATTTTGTCGGAGAGAAGAAGCAAAGGGAACTAGAAATTTAACTTGGTTGCAAATCCATATTGAAGCAATTTTATAAGATGTGCATAACATAAATCCGCATGTAAAATTTAAGCCAGAAAGACTGGAAAAAAAAATCAGTCAAACTTTTCTAGTGGGATTGTATGAACATCTCTAAGTAAAGCCGACTGTGAAATCAAGCTTTCTCTAAAAAGAGAACTAAAATATGTTTCCTAAACGATCAAGTGAACCAGTCTACTCTTAACATATCAAATCCATAGTTTGCAGTATCGGCCGATACGGATACAATTTGGTATGTTCCGATCCAATACCGACTGATATTTCCCAATACCGATATCGAGGTCTCAGTCAATTCGGCAAAGAAATTGAATGAAAAGACCAATTAGCAAGGATATAAAAGTATACTAAGGTTGTAAAAGTATGTAAAAAAATTATCTATTGCAGGTAAACCAATCGGCAAAGGCAGGAGTGGCTATTATTTCATTTAATTCTAAAATTACTAAAACAAGTATTTAAAATACTTAAATTAAGCATAATATGTAAAAGAATTCTATTTTTTTAATAATATATTAATGGGTGCGGCTATACACACCCCACTAGTTACTAAGCACGCCCCAATTTTTGGTTGTTTTCCTATTCTACCCCTCCCCACTTAGCACACCCCCCCATTCCCCCCTCCCGACCCCTCCCTCCCGCTCCCCTCCACCGGCCCCGCCTCCCCTCCTCCTCCTCCTCCCTCCCCCGACTCCTCCTCCTCCTCCCCTCCCTCCTCCCCGCACCCCTCCTCCTCCCCTCATCCTCCTCCCCCCCTCCCGACCCCTCCCGACCCCTCCCCCGTCCCCCCCCTCCTCCGCCCCCCTCCCCTCCTCCTCCCTCCAGCCGACCTCTCCTCCTCCCGCCTCTCCCTCCTCCGGCGAGGACGAGGCCCCCGCGGAGGAGCAGGACGACTTCGGAGGCGTGCGGTGGGAGTGGAGGGACGAGGCTGCGCGGGCGAGGGAGAGGAGGGGTCGGCGGGAGGAGGAGGGGTCGACGGGAGGAGGGGAGGCGGGGCCGGTGGAGACGGTCGGGAGGGGTCGGGAGGAGGGAACGGGGGGGTGTGCTAAGTGGGGAGGGGTAGAATAGAAAAAAAATTTGGGGTGTGCTTAGTAACTAGTGGGGTGTGTACAGCCGCACCCTATATTAATAAATGTTTGTTTTCCGATACCAAAAAGTTCAATACTCCAATTCGAAACCGTCAAGACTACCGTACAGGCGATTCCGATACTCATAGAAAGGATCAAACCTTGATAAAATCATGATTGTAACAGAGGGGCAACTCATTCTATTCAGGGAAGTAATAGAGAAGAATCACCTTGATCACATTCCGGTGAGAGAGACGGGACAGAAAGTTGACTTCCCTAGCGAACTGCTTCTCCAAGCGCGCGGCCATCGCCCCGTCATCGTCGTCGTCGTCCTCGGGCTGTCGAACGATCTTCACCGCGACGGGCTGATCTTCGTACATCCCGTGGTACAGTCTACTGTGAGCTCCCGAGGCGAACCTGAGGCCGATATACAATTTGTGCAGGTCGATCGTCGTCCGTTCCTCCCCGCCCTCCGCCGCGGCAGCCCTTCCCCCTCTAGCCTTGGGCTTCCCGATCACCGCCTTCATCGAGGACAGGTACCGCATGGGACTCGAGTCGCGGTGGGTCTCCTTCCCGCTCCGCGGCGGGGTGGAGAACCGCTTCCTCCCGACGGACACGGCTTCCTTGAAGGCGTCGGAGAGGACGGTGGCGGGGGGCATCGGGGACGACGACCTCTGCCTGGGCTTAGGGGGGGCGTTCTCGCTTCGGGACGCCGGTTTCGCCATTATATAGAAGGGGTAGGAGGCAGGTTGGAGTCCGAGAACTTGGAGCTCATGAGTTCAGGACATCCGTCGGGATAGAAACTGAAACTGCAGGAAGTGGAACTGCGGGAAGTCGACTCCAAGTTCTTGAGAGCCGGTTTCGGTTTCGAATTCGAGTTCTTGGAACTGGACAACTCCTCCGTCGACGACGACGACGATCTCGGTGGGGAAGTGGAGCTGCTGCTGTCGAGTTTCGGTTCTGCGGAAGACTTGATCATGGTACGTGATGATTCTCTGCAGGAGCTCGATTTCTTGTAGACGGACGTCGAGAGCTTGGGCCTGAGCAGCCATGAACTGCTTCCTTCCTCTCCCTCCATTCTCTGCATAAAAATAAATTATATAGCACAAAATTATACTTTATTTTAGCATAAAAATGCGTATGATCATTGTTAAAGAAACGAGAGCTTACTGAGAAGAAACGAAGAAATGAAATGAGTAAGAAACTATTCTACCTTTTTCTATTTACGTGTATATATACGTATCGAGTGCGATAGCGCATCGGACACGGATTAAGTTATTTTTTCATGTTGAGCACAGCACATGATATGTATGTATTTAAGTATACACGTTAAATACGGCTAGGTGGTGGCTTTGATAATGACTTCAATTTGTTAATGGTATTATAATATGTGGTTGGCGATCATGTGCGTTTTCTCAAGTCAAAAAATTAAAAATTACGTTTCAAATGTTCAGTTGAAACCTCTGATGGGTTGTAACATAATTTTTTTTTCCTCTTTCCGTTTTTGAATGAAGGATTGTCTCACATAATCAAGATCGGAGGTCTCTTCTAAAGTCCAATAGAGACATCAAATGGGATATCAAATTACATAACTGTTCATTTTGGTGTCTCGAACTCCAAATTTACCACTCCAATGGAGACATCAAATTTGGTTCTCCAATCTCCTGCATGCATCTTTGGTTCCACAAGAAAATAATAATAATAAATAAAATAAATTCCAACCTCTCTACAAGTATCATTTTGATGTCTCAAATTCCAAATTTACCACTACAGTGGAAATATCAAATTTCGTCACTTATTTGAGTACTTGGGGTTCAGTATGTGACTTGGTATCAAAGTACTGTTGTAGCAGTAATCAAATGAGTGTTTGATATTTTATTTTGATATTTTGGGTTGGAGATGCTCTAAGCAGGCATATCAACAAATTCGATAATTTGATTGTGATAAATTTGTATTACCATTGAAGGATCTCGGACGTAGGTTTCACAAACTAGAATGATGGAGTTCAATTGTGTTTAAATTTTACTCTTCTTTCCACACAGAAGAAGTAGAAATTATTTTAAATATACTGGATATCTCACATTACATTTTGAAACTTTTTTGACATCTACGTCAAGAAAGGGCATTCAGATTGTTATAGTATATGTAGCTGGATGTAAGAAAAGTTCACTCTTTTTTCCTTTCTTTCTTTTTTTTTTTTTGAATTTTTTATATGGGTTAGTCCACCCGAATCCGCTGTAATCCACTCCAGTTTTAGTTTCTTGATCCGTCCCTGTTCTCATGCATGAGCAAATCCAGTTGGTGTTTGCTCAGAGGTTCTTTTAATTGTTCATGGAGCTTAACAAAACCTTCAAGGATTTTGGAAAAACTTTTCAAATTACCTTGTTTGGTACAAATAACTCAGAAAAGTTGGTGAAGACACAAACTTAATTCACATAGATTTGTTGTTGCTATACCACATGGACTTTTAAGTTCTCCAAGCTTCTAAGCTAAGTTTTAAGTCAAGATTGACGAAACTCAAAATAAATTAAGGAAAAAACAGTATTTAAGAAACTATTAAAAAAAATTCCTAAACAAACTCAAAAAATTAAGAAAGAAAAAAAACAAGAACTTGATCATTTTAATTGTTAGATCAATCACCTAATTATTTCTCCAGGTTTCAACCGACAGAGCACTTTACCGTCAGACTCGATGGCGTGGTCAACACTTAACCATATATATTGACATTGTAGCGGAAGGTATGACTTTCAAAACATTGGCTGTGCGCAAAGACAAAAGCCCTTTGACCAACTGGCGCCTGGTAAAGGCCAGAGGAGTAGCAAAATTATTTCTTATTGACTATATTTCAAATACAATTCTAGAGAAGGTCAAATTGCTCAGCCATATATATAAATTTATTATGTTTTATGTGAGCATCAAATGGGAGCATATTCTCACAGCCTTTTTTCGGAAATTTTCACCTAAAGCATTAAAATTTTATGGAATTTCACGTAGAGCACAAAGTTTCTAAATATTATATCTGAAGCACAAGAACGCCCTTAGGAAGGGCGTTCTTCTTTTAAAATAATTTCCCGTAATCCTCCGTTAACCTTCAAACTCCGTTAAACCAAAAAAATATTAAAAAAAGGAAACGCCCTTTGGAAGGACGTTTTGTCAGAAGTGTCAGACGAAAACGTCCTTCCTAAGGGCGTTTTCTCTGACGGGGATGCAGCGTTGTCGCTTTCTCGTGAAGCGGACGCGGGCTATCGTAAAGCGTTGCACGCTGCGACGCGTGGCGCTTTCTCGTGACGCGTGGTTGCTCTTTCTCGGTTGATCGCAGCATTTAATTGGCTGCTGCTGCCGGCCACATGGGTGTGTGGGAAGCTTTTCGGGGACTGTGGCATGCAGCAGCCTTTGACTGCATTGGTGCGTGGGACTACATTATTGTGTGTGCGGCATGCAGCTTTTTCAATCAGCTCATTCTCTCTCTCTCTCTCTCTCTCTCTCTGGAGCTCATGCTTTCGTACTGGAGCGAGAGCAAATGCCTCTTTAGCCATTAAAAACCCAAGGAGGACCTCCCATTACCATTTATTCATTCATCTCTCATTCTCTCTCTCTCTCTCTCTCTCTCTCTCTCTCTCTCTATCTGTGCGTGTGTGTGTTGGTGAGGGAATGAGCGAGGTTGGCTTGCTCAACAGGTGTTCGACCTAATGGCTGATGCGGGGGAGGCCGCGTCTGCTGCTGCTGCTGCTGCTGCTAGTGCCGCGGCGGCGAGCAAGCGGTACGAGTCGCTCGTGACTATACGGGCGAAGGCGATCGACGGGAAGGGAGCGTGGTACTGGGCCCACCTCGAGCATGTGCTGGCCACCACGGACTCCGGCCCCCGAAGGCCGCCAAGCTTCGCTGCTCGCTCTGCGACGCAGTGTTCTCCGCGTCAAACCCCTCGCGCACCGCCACCGAACACTTCAAGAGTCCAGCGGAGTCGCTCATGGATGGCGACCGGTCGACGAGGCAGCACGGTAACGCTTCCCTAGATCTGGCTGGGAAAACTTCACGCAGTAAAAGAGCGGTTGGATCTACTGAAGATCTGGACGGAGTGCCAAGATCCATTCAGCGGAGCGTGGGTCTGGCACGGCGGTGGTCCATGAACCGGTCTGCGGGGTGGTGCGGTTAGGTTGACGGGGTGGTGCAACAGCGGCACACACGACGAAAGAATCTGCCACGAGACGCACGCAGAGGAAGACACGTCAGAGGAAAACGCCCTTAGCAAGGACGTTTTCCTCTGACAGAACTCCCTTCGGATGGACGTTTTGCTTTTTATATATATATATTTCGACGGAGCTGACGGAGCTAACGGAAGGTTAATAAAAAATTGTTTTAAAAGGAGAACGCCCTTCGTAAGGGCGTTCTTGTGCTTCTGCTATAATAAAACGAAAATTTGTGCTCTGTAGGTGATTTCGTAAACATTTAATGCTCTGAACGAAAAAAATCGTAGATTTTTTGGTCTAAATTTCGATCTGTGCAGTGCACAAACTTTTTAGCTCGAAGATCTGTGCCAGTTTTCAACAAACGCTTAGCTAGATCGTTAAGACGAGAACAAGAACAATGTAGAACAAAATAGAGAGATTGGAAGATTGAAAACTTAACTATAGTCACTATACCCAGAGGAGTTTACAACTTCTTGGACCGTGAGGAACAAATGAGACTCACACTTATTTATAGTGTCTACATGAACCTTTTGGAAATAGAATATTTTAGTAATTATTTTAGGTCCCAGATATTTCTAAGGAAGACTCTAGAATATTTAGAAAACTATGGATGCTTCATGAATCTTCAAAAAGATTTTACCAAGTTCTGAAAGTCTCTAGCGAAATCTCGGTCCATATAGAGTTACGTAAATCCGTCTCGATACGAGAAAAAAAAAAATTGTGTGTAATATTTTCTATCACATATTTTGTCGACGCCTTCAGTCTGCGGATACAAAATAAATTATATCATATAGAAGAAATTAACCGCTTTTAAAATTATACTTTATTTTAGCATAAAGATAAAATAAAGATAAAGATGCAGATGATCATTATTAAAGAAAACGGTAGCGTACCAAAGAATGAAGAAATGAAATTACTAAAAAAAAACTATTTCTCTCTAGTGTGTCGTTATAGAGTGGGATTTGGGGTAGCGTTCGGTTAATTCGGTTTCAATCGAATTTAATTAGTCAAAATCGAATAAACCAAAATTCTAAAAATTTAAAATCAAAACCGAATCGAATTAGCCAAAACCAAAACCGAACCGAATTAGCCAAAACCGAAACCGAACCGAACCGAATAATGAATTCGGCTTATTCGGTTTGTTCGGTTGGAATTAATGGATTGGACCCAAAGTTCGGATCATTGTTAAAATATATTAAAAATTATAATTTTTATACACACATTTGTTGAATTTTAAAGTTACATACAAAGTTGAACTAGTTGTTAAATTATCAAAGTTATAATTTAAACCACATACATATAATTGTTGTTTTCAAAATATACACATTTTTAAATTGAGGCTATTTATATAATTATATAATTCTTATTTGGTTTTGATTTTGGACTGAAGCTGAAACCCAAAACCGAAGCTGAAACCGAACCGAATTGTTTTGAAACCGAACCAAATCTCTTATTCGGTTCGATTTGGTTTGCTTTTCAGTCCAAAACGGAATAATGTTCACCCCTAAGTGGGATCGCGCACGGATTTACGTCTTGAGCACATATATATAGCAAGTATACATGTTAAATACGGCTAGGTAGTGGCTTGATAATGACTTCAATTTGTTGATGGAATTATAATATGGTTGGCGATCATGTACGCTTGTAAGTCAAAAAATAATAAATAAAATTATGGTTCAAATGTTTAATTGGAACCTCTGATGAGCTGTAACATAATTTTTTTGTTCGTTTTTTTTCTTTTTAATCAAAATTTTGTCTCAGTCAGATAATCATGATCGGAGGTCTGTTTTAAGCAGGCATATCAGCAAATCCGATTTGATTGTGATGAAATTGCATGACGGTTGAAGGAGATCGCAAGTACACAAACTAGAATGACCGTGTTCCAATTTTATTTTTCTTTCTACACACAAAGACGAAGAAGAAAAATTATTTTAAATATATACTGTATATCTTACATTACATTTTTAGTATTTAAATTGGATTTTGTACTTCAAGATATATTTTTGAAGTACTCTCGATCTACGAATGTATATGTTTCAAAAAGTCACTTATGAGCAAACTTGAACAGTAAAAATTAAGATGCCAAAAATGTTCATAAAACGAATGCCACTAAGAATTTAGCCAAACATTTTTTTTTTTTTTTACTCTTTGTAACAGCATTCAGATAAAGTTTTTAAGCTAAGTTCCAAGTCAAAATTAATAGAAATTGAAGGAAGTAATTTTTAAAGTAATCGTTGGAAGATAAATATAGATTCCATACTCGAGTTTCTTGCGTTCCGAATTTTATAGATTTTTTTTCCCTCCATGTTTCAAACAACAAAACAGTCCTCTGCCGCTGGACTCGACGGTCAACACTAAAGCATACATTACTCCTAGTGGATAACCCGTGTCATAATAGCACGACACGAATCTGATCTTCTCGACGTAGACGTGCAGGCACCGGACCAGCGCCAGAGAGTTCTGGACGGAGACGCGGCCTCCGAACCCGGCCTTCTCGACATAGGTGTGCAGGCACCGGGCCAGCGCCAGGGACCCGAGTCCGGCGGAGACGGATACGACAAAGACCACGGTGGCGACGTTCGGGACGGCGTGGGGCCTCATGGAGACGAAGACGCGCAGGGCCGTCGCGGGGAGTCCGAGGGCGGCGAGGCCCGAGACGGCGGCGGTCCAAGAGACGACGTCCCTGTGCGGCATTCCGTCGACCACCCGCAGGACGTGGTCGGCGGAACCGCGTCGGGAGTAGGCGGTGAGCAGGACGGTCTGCACGAAAGGGTCGGACCGGAATCCGAGGAGGAGGGCGTGTGTGTCACGACCCGATCCCAAATAATTGGGTCGAACCGGATCATGCCCAGCCTGCACCGTTGTTGAGACGGCGGCAGTAAGCTGTTCCATTAGCAGGTAACCACAACAACATCTGTATTTGTCACAACTCAAAATTCGGAAATTTAAAACTTTATTGATCTTTTACAATGAAGTGAAAGCTACAACTTAAACCATTTCCACATACATCAAGAAGAAGAGAAACTCTAGGTACACAGCTCATCAGTCTCGAAATCCTCGTCTTTTAGTTGGGACCTCGGGAAATATCGCGGAACAAAGCCTCATCAGTGATACCTAAAATGTTGGGTCTCCAGTCAGGAGGGAGCAAAGTACAATTCATGCTAATTTTAAACAGTTAAATAAGAAATAGAATCATGCAGTTCTAAACAGTTTTAAAACAGGTTTGTTACAGTATAAAACAGTGATTTGAACAGGTAATGACATATGATCGGCTTGGATTTGTTACAGGAGGGTACAGCTTATTCCCGTGTGTATGAGGGGTAAGCCAATAGTTACAGTAGTTACAGTAGTTTGGATGTGGTCATACTCATTACACTACTCCCCCAGTCCCCAATAGTTACAGTAGTTACAGTACAGTACTCTCGGAGAGAGTTTCGTGTTTGCATCGTGTTTTAGACATGCAGTAAAGCGATTAAATAAATAACTGTAAACTAACATAAACTATACTTGCCTCAGGAAAATGACTGGAGAGATGGACGACTCCGAGACGGGAAGTTTAGAGTTGTCCTCGAATTCCTATATTCAAGAGATAGACTCAGCTTTCAGGTTAACCAACTTAGCTATGCTAGTTGTAATCTCTATTCGCGTCCTAGTCCAATTTTAGTTATTTAATTAACTAACACAAAAAAACGCGTTTATTAAGTGCGTTGATTTAATACAAGAAAAAATATCATTTTAACTTTGAATTCGGGAAAAACAACGTCGCTACCAGATTAGTTTAGAAAAACTTGGTATTTTCTATAAATATAAACTAATTTTCTTGTTTAGTGATAAATACGTGATTTTTAATTATTAATAAACTGGTAAATTTTAAGTGAGAAAATATTAATTAATTTTATACGAAAAATACTTTTTAATCATTTTAATCGTTAAATACGCAAACTCGAAAAACCAGAAAATGCAGGAAATCTAAGCTATTACAGTCACAGACCAGCCAGCTGGGCTTATGCCCATTACAATTTATTTACATAAATTGAAATAAGAATAAACTGTCGTTAGTCCTAACTGAAAATATTAAAATAAATGTAAACAGAAATAAAAAAATGATAAATCATAAGTCTCAGATAATCGTCTGATCCTCATTTTGGCTAATTGCCTCAACGTCCGGGCGGGGCCGGTATCGTTTGCACTTAGCCGGGTCCATTGACCGATACGGTCGTCACCCAAAAATAAAATATCGAATAAATTCCGAAAATCATTTTAAATTCATTTTTAAATTAATTCAGGATTTATGAAAAAATCGGGCAGCATCTCCTCTGTTTTTGGTCAACCCAAAAACTGGAAAAATGACGCCGATAATTCCTGCAAGTCCCAAACCAAGGAAAAACCCACATTTTATATATATAAAACATCCACAGCCAATCCACAGAATAATCGGGATGACCCGAAATAATTTCGGAAGTCCGATTCCAAATCCACAAGTCACAGAACGTTCCTAAAAATTTCCGGAAAACTAAAACACACCAAAAACCATTCCCGAAATATTTCGGGAGTCCAAAATAATTCACGAAACTTTTTCGAAAGTCCCGAAAAAATACGACGTCGCTAATACCGAATTTCCAAAGGGAACCGGGGACCATTTCATCATCGACAAATAATAATAAATAGCGGGACAGGAGGTTATACCTCGGGTTGCTAGGCTAGAGCTCTCAGATGCAAAATTAGAAAGAATAGAATAATCCAGAATCAGCGACGAACTTCCAAAATAGTGCTGGACCCAACGTCGACGACGCAACGCCGTAAAATCTCAGAACTAGGGCACGGCAGCGTGCTAGCCCAAGAACAGAGTACTGACCAGGGGCGCACGGGGAAGAACGGGCGCTGGCCAAAGGGATCGGCCAACGGGGCACGGTCAGCAGCGCTGTCGGGGAAGCACTGGCGCGAAGGGGGAACTCGGGCGGACACGGTCGTCGGAGTTCGGCCGCGAAGGGGCAGCGCAGCGCTGGACGGGGCTAGGGCGGCCGAGAACGGGCGGCGCGCGGTCGCCGGAACAGCGCGGCCAGGGGGCGGCGCGAGGGGGAGCTCGGGCGGCCGCGGGGAGTCGCGTGCGCCGGTGAGGCAGTCGGCCGGGGCACGGCGAGCTCGGGGTTGGTCGGAGGATGGCCGACGAGGGGAGTCGGCTGAGGGGGTTTGAGCTTGGGGTTTGGGGATGGAAGTGGGTTTCTGTGAGTGTTAGGGAGAAGTTAGGTGGGAAATGAGAGATGAAGTTTGAAGAAGGGGAGTTTGTTGTCCCGTTGAGAGGAGAGTGGAGTTTTTCTCTTCTACTGATGCTGTGTGAAGAAATGGTGAGGGGAGAATAAATAAAGGGAAGTGGGGTGGTGAACGTGTGGTGAGGAGAAGATTAAGGGAGAGAGCTTTTACCATTTCGTGCAAGGAGTGGGTGCTGGTCCTACGGGACCAGCCAACGTTTTTATTTTCTTTTTTTATTAATAAAAATATTAAACCAAGTCAATTCAGATTTTAAGAAAAATGGGATTGGGCTCCGGCCTGGGTCTGGGTTCGGACTCGGGTCTGGGTCTGAAATCCAAAAGTCCATGTTATTTATTTTTGAAATATTTTGCACCCAAAAATATATAATAATAATAATATTATTATTATTAGAAAATACTAATAATAATTCTAAAACGCTATTATTAATAAATTGCAACAGGTATGGGTTTCACAATATTTCCTCCTTAAAAAATTTTGTCCTCGAAATTAAAGTAAGGTTAGAAAAGACAACCAGGTACGGGTACTGCGCCCGTAACTCAGGTCCAACCATAAGAATTTCCAAGGCAGTCGTGGATGAGACGGTTTAGGGACAAGTTTCCTTTTATGATATTATCCACGCAGAAAAATACAAAAGCGAACCAAAGTACACGAGGTTGATCAGACCATCATGCACCGGTCCTGATTAGACAATATATTAGTGGGTGCACCCAATAAAATATCGTCATGATCAAGCTTGATTAAAGAGATAGCTTGCAAAACTAGGCTAACTTAGCAGCATTAGTCAAGTTTAGAACGAAAAAGATAAGGAATAGGAATTTAAGTGATGGCTCAAATCTGATCTTCTTCTCACCTCTGACTACGCTTGCAACTGGTTTCTCTGGCACTGAAAGGTTGAGTCCAATCTTCAGCTCTGAATTATCCAATATGGGACTCGGATCCGGAATGTAACGTCTGAGCTGTGATACGTAGAAGACGTTGCACACTCTCAAGATTAGCTGGTAGAGCTAACTGGTACGCTACTTCCAACTCGTCTTAAACTTCAAATGGTCTGATGTACCTGGCCTCAATTTCCAGCTCCGTCAAAACTGATTGTTCCTCTGGTAGGAGAAAACTTCACAGAAATGATATCTCCTTCTTCAACTTCACCGGTCGACTACTACTACCAATCCAATACTTCTGTCTGTCTTGGGTAATCCTAAGCTTGCATTCACCTTCTCTACTGCGTAAGTTACCATCTCTGGACCCAGCAGTACTCTTTCACCTATGTCGTCCCATGCAAGTGGTGTACGGCAACGACGACCATAGAGAGCTTCAAATAGGGTCATACTAATTCCAGCTTGGTAGTTGTCGTTTGTAAGAAAACTCCACCAAATGCAATTGGTCTTCCCAAGACCTTCCAAATTCCAAGACGCAAAATCTCAATATATCTTCAAGCGTCTGGATTGACCTCTCTGATTGCTCGTCCCGCGGTACTCCATGAATCTGGTAGATGTGCCTCTCGTATAATGCTGCCCACTTCTTAGTGGATAAACCAACTTTGAAGGACATAAAGTGAGCTGACTTAGTCAGTCGGTCCACGACAATCCAAATGTTGTTCTTCCCTCCTTGGAATCAAGGCAATCCTGACACAGTCCCTCGTTATGTGTTTCTACTTTCGGTCCGGAATGCCCAACGACTGTAGAAGTCCTGCGGGTCTCTGTCGGCTAGCCTTCACTTGTTAACAAATAAAACATCTAACCTCAATTCTGAATATATCCTTCTTCATTCCATACTACCCAACAATAGTACGCATATCCCAATACGTCTTGCTAGGATGTATGGAATACTGGTGCGCTTCTTGTATTAGCTCGTTCCTTAATTCGCCAGATGGTACACCAAGCCTCGTACCATTCTTCAGAGCTCCATTATTGGCGATTTGAGAAACCCTCAAGTGTTCCTGCCAACACTTGATCTCTAAGTTTGCAAGGTGTCTCGTCTTGAAACTGAGTCTCCTTGACTTTGTCCATCAGACTCGAGCTCATTTGCAACTTCATCAACACTGAATCAGCATCCAGCTTCTTCCTTCCATTTCCAGGCAGTATAATCTTCAGTCCAAACTTCTCGATGTCTTCTAGCAGGTGCTAGTCCTTGGTTAAGAACTTCGCCATCAGTATCGACCAAGTGCATCAGCGACCACATTAGCCTTACCTGAATGGTACTGCAGGTTGATGTCGAAATCATTCATCTGCTTCAGCCATCTTCTTAGTCTAACATTCAGCCCTTTCCGAGTGAAGACATATTTCAGACTTTTGTAGTTCGTATATATTTCACTCCCTTTCCATAAAAATTATGCTTCCATAGCTTCAAAGTAAAGATAATTGCAGCAAATTTCAAATTAGGTGTGGAATAATTCTTCTCATGAGTCTGTAGTTGCCTATACGTGTAAGCAATTACTTTCCTATGTTGTTGAAGAACGCAGCCCAGTCCTTTTCCAGAGGCATTACTGTAAATTGAGAACCCACTGGTTCCTGCGGGTAGCGCAAGGATTGGTGTAGTGGTAAGTCTCTTCTTCAGCTCCTCAATGCCGCCTAGCAATCTTTCGTTCAGATGAACTCTTCATTCTTCCAAGTAAGCTTCGTCATCGGCTCAGCAATCTTGGCGAAATCCTTCACGAACTTCTGATAGTAGCCAGCCAAGTTCAAGAAACTTCCGAATTGAACTTGGGGTATACCACTTTTCAACAACAGCTATCTTCCATCGAAATTTCTTCTCTTGACAACATGGCCAAAAGTTCACCTTGTCAAAGAAAATCCACGTTCAGATAACTTACCATAAAACTTCTTTTTCTTCAAAGTTTCCAGAACTTTCCTCAGATGTTCTTCATGCCCTTCTTCAGTCTTCGAATATATCAGAATGTTATCTATGGAGAAGATAAACTGATTCAAATACTCATGAAAAACTCTGTTCATGAGATTCATGAACACAGCAGGAGCATTTGTCAGTTTAACGTCATGACCAAAGAAAACTACCCATACTTGGTGTTTGAACGCCGTCTTGGAAATGTCCTCCTTCCTGACTTTGATTTGATGGTAGTCAGATCTTAAGTCAAACTTCGAAACACCCTAACTCCACACAAACAGATCAAACAGATCCTCGATTCCGGCAGAGAGTACT
The DNA here is from genome assembly GCA_029216955.1 of Iris pallida. Lineage (NCBI taxonomy): Eukaryota > Viridiplantae > Streptophyta > Magnoliopsida > Asparagales > Iridaceae > Iris > Iris pallida. The sequence goes on along the minus strand of JANAVB010005699.1, from coordinate 71,405 downwards.
TGTTCTTTAGTGTCTGGTAATCGATGCACATCCGTTGTTCCATCCTTCTTGGACACAAACAAGATAGGTGTTCCCTAAGATGAAGTTCCACCCTGAATAAATTCTAGAGCTTTCATTGATCTGGTCCTTCATCTTCTTGGCCACCTTCGGGTTGACTCTGTAACATCCTTTAGAATTAGGGAAAGAGCCAGGGACTAGGTCAGTGGTGAATCCTATGTCTAGATCTGGGATAATCCGAGAAGACTATCAGGAAAAACATCTGCCATAAATGTGTAACTAAGAATTTTTATTCATGTGGAGAATTACAGCAAAAACTCTTATGATTGATCTAAGGACATCCTGTTACAACTTCCAAAAATAGATAATGCTATTCAGCAGTCCTAGGTACTATTCTTCATGGTTCTGGCTCTTGCATGAGCAGTCTCCAACTGCTTCATCTTCTATGAACCTCGAGTATGCTTCATGCCTTATTGTAGGAGGCAGGGTCTGCTGGATAGGAAGAGGGTCCCTAGGTTGTGGCCTAACAGGTGTTGCTGGGATATGAGCTCTGGTTTGATGGAAAGATAAGGGGCAGTCCTTTACCCGATGTTCAGTAGATCCACATACAAAACATTGTCCCAATCTCTTGCGGCAACTAACGGCCTGATGACCAGGTCTCTTACAGTAGTTACAAGCTCATAGCTTCTTATGACAAGGCTGCCGGAAAGTAGAGTACTTGATGGGACCCAAATATCTTCTAAATTCAGGGGTATCCTTCCTAGGACAAGGTTCTGCTCCAACTTGGTTGGAGATAACTAAGGCTACATCATTTACGTTCTTCATGTCTTCTCTCGTGGTATTCTTCTGTTCCTGCTGGGCTTCATCTTGAGCTTTTTGGAACTCCAGGATTTCTTGAAATAGGACAACCATTTGGAAGGTGTTTGCTGGTACTGGTGGAGCAACAAAAATGGATACTCCACCAAGGAAATGCAACTTAGTTGAGATGAGGTAGGAATCGCCAGTATAGTAAAAACTTCACTGGATGTATTATGGGGACGGTCAGTCAGCCGCGAGAGAATAAACTCTGGACTTGGTTGAGGAGATGGGGTATGATCCGGAGATGACACCTCATCGCCAGCAGGATTTGGTCTTGTCAATGGTCATTCTCTGGAAGGTTTAGAATGCACACATAAGCAAGGTAGCCTACGGTCTATAATAAAAAAAAATTATTTATATATAAATCGGACCTATGTTGTGACAAATCAATGTTCTAGTGTTCTAATTGTTTCTAGGTATGTTTTCCTAAGTTGTCGTGTGACCTGCATGGGCCACCACTAAAAATATGTCACGACCCGATCCCAAATAATTGGGTCGAACCGGATCATGCCCAGCCTGCACCGTTGTTGAGACGGCGGCAGTAAGCTGTTCCATTAGCAGGTAACCACAACAACATCTGTATTTGTCACAACTCAAAATTCAAAATTTTAAAACTTTATTGATCTTTTACAATGAAGTGAAAGCTACAACTTAAACCATTTCCACATACATCAAGAAGAAGAGAAAACTCTAGGTACACAGCTCATCAGTCTCGAAATCCTCGTCTTCTAGTTGGGACCTCGAGAAATATCGCGGAATAAAGCCTAATCAGTGATACCTAAAATGTTGGGTCTCCAGTCAGGAGGGAGCAAAGTACAATTTATGCTAATTTTAAACAGTTAAATAAGAAATAGAATCATGCAGTTCTAAACAGTTTTAAAACAGGTTTGTTACAGTATAAAACAGTGATTTGAACAGGTAATGACATATGACCGGCTTGGGTTTGTTACAGGAGGGTACAGCTTATCCCCGTGTGTATGAGGGGTAAGCCAATAGTTACAGTAGTTACAGTAGTTTGGATGTGGTCATACTCATTACACTACTCCTCCAGTCCCCAATAGTTACAGTAGTTACAGTACAGTACTCTCGGAGAGAGTTTCGTGTTTGCATCGTGTTTTAGACATGCAGTAAAACGATTAAATAAATAACTGTAAACTAACATAAACTATACTTGCCTCAGGAAAATGACTGGAGAGATGGACGACTCCGAGACGGGAAGTTTAGAGTTGTCCTCGAATTCCTACATTCGAGAGATAGACTCAGCTTTCAGGTTAACCAACTTAGCTATGCTAGTTGTAATCTCTATTCGCGTCCTAGTCCAATTTTAGTTATTTAATTAACTAACACAGAAAAATGCGTTTATTAAGTGCGTTGATTTAATACGAGGAAAAATATCATTTTAACTTTGAATTCGAGAAAACAACGTCGCTACCAGATTAGTTTAGGAAAACTTGGTATTTTTTATAAATATAAAACTAATTTTCTTGTTTAGTGATAAATACGTGATTTTTAATTATTAATAAACTGGTAAATTTTAAGTGAGAAAATATTAATTAATTTTATACGAAAAATACTTTTTAATTATTTTAATCGTTAAATATGCAAACTCGAAAAACCAGAAAATGCAGGAAATCTAAGCTATTACAGTCACAGACCAGCCAGCTGGGCTTATGTCCATTACAATTTATTTACATAAATTAAAATAAGAATAAACTGTCGTTAGTCCTAACTGAAAATATTAAAATAAATGTAAACAGAAATAAAAAAAATGATAAATCATAAGTCTCAGATAATGGTCTGATCCTCATTTTGGCTAATTGCCTCAACGTCCGGGCGGGGCCGGTATCGTTTGCACTTAGCCGGGTCCATTGACCGATACGGTCGTCACCCAAAAATAAATATCGAATAAATTCCGAAAATTATTTTAAATTCATTTTTAAATTAATTCAGGATTTATGGAAAAATCGGACAGCATCTCCTCTGTTTTTGGTCAACCCAAAAACTGGGAAAATGATGCCGATAATTCCTGCAAGTCCCAAACCAGGGAAAAACCCACATTTTATATATATAAAACATCCACAGCCAATCCACAGAATAATCGGGACGACCCGAAATAATTTCGGAAGTCCGATTCCAAATCCACAAGTCACAGAACGTTCCCGGAAATTTCCGGAAAACTAAAACACACCAAAAACCATTCCCGAAATATTCCGGGAGTCCAAAATAATTTACGGGACTTTTCCGAAAGTCACGGAAAAATACGACGTCGCTAATACCGAATTCCCAAAGGGAACCGGGGACCATTTCATCATCGACAAATAATAATAAAATAGAGGGACAGGGGTTATACCTCGGGTTGCTCGGCTAGAGCTCTCAGATGCAAAAATAGAAAGAATAGAATAATCCAGAATCAGCGACGAACTCCCAAAATAGTGCTGGACCCAACGTCGACGATGCAACGCCGTAAAATCTCAGAACTAGGGCACGGCAGCGTGCTAGCCCAAGAACAGAGTACTGACCAGGGGCGCACGGGGAAGAACGGGCGCTGGCCAAAGGGATCGGCCAACGGGGCACGATCGGCAGCGCTGTCGGGGAAGCACTGGCGCGAAGGGGGCGCTCGGGCGGACACGGTCGCCGGAGTTCGGCCGCGAAGGGGCAGCGCAGCGCTGGACGGGGCTAGGGCGGCCGAGAACGGGCGACGCGCGGTCGCCGGAACAGCGCGGCCAGGGGGCGGCGCGAGGGGGAGCTCGGGCGGCCGCGGGGAGTCGCGTGCGCCGGTGAGGCAGTCGGCCGGGGCGCGACGAGCTCGGGGTTGGTCGGAGGATGGCCGACGAGGGGAGTCGGCTGAGGGGGTTTGAGCTTGGGGTTTGGGGATGGAAGTGGGTTTCTGTGAGAGTTAGGGAGAAGTTAGGTGGGAAATGAGAGATGAAGTTTGAAGAAGGGGAGTTTGTTGTCCCGTTGAGAGGAGAGTGGAGTTTTTCTCTTCTACTGATGCTGTGTGAAGAAATGGTGAGGGGAGAATAAATAAAGGGAAATGGGGTGGTGAACGTGTGGTGAGGAGAAGATTAAGGGAGAGAGCTTTTACCATTTCGTGCAAGGAGTGGGTGCTGGTCCTACGGGACCAGCCAACGTTTTTATTTTTATTTTTTTTTTATTAATAAAAATATTAAACCAAGTCAATTCAAATTTTAAGAAAAATGGGATTGGGCTCCGGCCTGGGTCTGGGTTCGGACTCGGGTCTGGGTCTGAAATCCAAAAGTCCATGTTATTTATTTTTAAAATATTTTGCACCCAAAAATATATAATAATAATAATATTATTATTATTAGAAAATACTAATAATAATTCTAAAACGCTATTATTAATAAATTGCAATAGGTATGGGTTTTACAGTGTGCGTAGAGCGACATGGTGGCAGCGGCGGCGGTGGTGGTGTTGAGTAAGAAAGAGAAGGTGTGGGAGTCGGGAGGGACGCGGCGGCGGAGCATTTGGGAGTAGATGGAGAGTGGGTCGACGGAGATGGCGATGGCGGTGTTGAAGGAGAAGGGGTTGGGGTTGGTAATGGCGGAGAAGAGGAAGGCGGCGAAGAAAGGGTCGGCGTCGACGGCGCGGTGGAGGAGACTGTTTGCGACGAAGGGGTTGCGAAAGAGGCCGGCGACGATGTAAGCCCCTAGATTTCAAAAAAAATAAATAAATAGTTTTTATAATTTTCAATAACATTTAATTTAAATACATATTTTGTAGCGTATTTCGTATTTTCTTGGTTTTCGTAATGCCTTAAAATTTTTCCTAACTTATAGATTTTTTTTCCTTGGCCGGCATACCGTCCAGACAGATTTTCTACATTTTAGATATTTTGATGAATAGTGTTTTGGATATTTTGATAAATAGTGTTTAGATATTTTCATGAATAGTGTAGAAGCACCCTATTACCCAATGGACATTTGGTTTTGTTTGAATGGCCATGATTGACTTAGATTTTGACATGGATCACGATCCGACGGCTAAGATTAATTCCCCCTTCTATATAAACCCTTTCACTTTCTCTCTCCTCTCTCTTTACATTCTCTTCACTCTCTCTTCATTTCTTCTTCCTTTCTCTTTCCTTAGAGCTTTGCTAGGAGCTTGGCCTTGAGGTCTAGAGTGTGGTTTCGTACCCCTCTTGGTGGTGGACTAGAAGATTAGGCTTGGAGCTTAACCTAGACAAGTGTATCTTGCTCAAAAGTGACATGACCATACTTTATTTTTGTTTTCCATAAAAACTAGAGTTTTATTGGCCTATAATTTGCTTCTTTAAATTGTTAACATGTTTAGTATATAGCACTTTTGGTTTTGATCGACAGTATTGCGTATATCTGAGTTTCTAGATATGATTTTCGAGTATTTTGAGGTTTTGATCTATCAAATGTTTTGATTTGTGAAAACTAATACTTCCATGTTGTTGGAAATTCAATTCTATTCAATTTTGACTTTTGAAAGTCCGAATTTCGATTTAAAATGAAGTTTTTATGGCCGAAACAAGTTTTAGCAAAAATCTGGATTTTGTTGCTGTTTGGAAAAATGGTATACCGCCGGTATGCCACAGTATACCGTCGGTATGCCGTTTTTGGCACCAGAAACTTACTGTCTTTAGTCCGGTATACCGTCGGTATGCCGCAGTATACCGCCGGTATGCCGTTTTATGCTGTTTTAGGCTGTTTTTGTCCGTTTTTGTCCGTTTTTGTCCGTTTTTGATATTTTCTCGATTGTAATAGACTCTTAACATGATTAGATGACCTTGGATAGTTAAAGAATGATTGTACACTCTATATACATGGTACATGCTTATGTTCATGTATTGTTCTATGTCCAAATTATAGATAGTGGCCTGTTATGGTGCACTCCAGATTACTATATATGTCTAGCTCGATATAGTGGCTCGTAGTAGCGCAATCATGACTTGATTTTCTTATTGATTTCTAGACCATAGAAAGTTAGTTTGAGTATTGTGTCACCCCACATTGGTCTCCTATGCTAAAATCATCATTTTGGCTAGGTGCCCAGTCCCAAGTCGTATTGCACCAATTAGTGTCATAGTATTTTAACTTAGTATAAAAACTAAGTTATTGTATTTACTTCTACAGTGACGAGTTACTGGACATCCATAGCACTGTTATCGCAGCTTGTTTTGTTTTGCTTTGCTAGAGGCAAGTACTTTCTACGAACTTTACATATTATTACATAAATGAACTGCAAAATCCACCATGTTAAATACTGATCCTTGGAGTGACAAGTTAGATCTCTACATGTTGTACTTTCAGTTACTACCATGCTTAGAACAGTCTTGATGTATCTCTCACATAATTAGAATATAGGTTATGGGGAAACTGTTGGTAGAGTACGTGATCATGACCCCCTATAGTAGCGAGCGAGGTCGCATTTTATATGCATACCTTGCCGTAGGCCTTTATCCCGCATTTCTGTACAGATGTACACCTATGCTTGTTGACTTGTACGTATGTACATTTTATTTACATGTGCCACAGTACATTGTACATCTATTGACCGATCACGTACCTACTACCGTTTTAAACATTACATATACATCTGTCTCTATGACATATGTGTCCTTGCCATGATAGACTATGTGATGCCATGCTTTCCAGTTATTCCTCTCATGTTCATTTCCATGTTTCATATGCTAGTTTGCTAGATTTAGTACTTGCTCCCGTCCTGACAGGATAACGTTGTAGGTGCCCTTACTGAGGAGGAGTTACTCTGCGACTCATATTATAGAGTTTCTACCGAGGACCCAGCTTTGCTTTATGAGGATGTTCCTGCGGGGAACCTCGCCTAGTTGTCTTTGTTTACTTAGACTTTTGAGAGTAGACATGTATTAGACTATTTTATTTTGTAACTGGACATGTATCCAGTTTTACATTTCAGTTTACTTGTACTTGGACATTTTACTATATACGACGACTTTTGTGTTTGGAGCATTTATGTTTCTTCTTCTCTTATAGAACTGTTAGCACATTTAGTCTTATCCTGTTGTCTTTAGAACAACTTACTACGTTTTATCTCAACGTAGGCTGGGCATGCCTCGGCCTGGCCCAACAATTTGGGTAGCGGGTCGTGACAGAATACGGCATGGACGAGGATGGAGCGGAGGCGGCAGAGGGAGGGGAGGTGCAAGAGGAGCTGGAGACGGGGATGCCGTTGGAACAACCGGTTGCTCCGCACCCAACATGGGACCTCCTCCTCTCTTACACTCCCCGACCCCCGGCTCCCTCGCCGGCCCCGACCCCCCCGCTCCCTCGCCGGCCCCGACCCCCCCCCCCCCCTCCGCCTCCGTCGCCGGCGAACACAGCCGAAGAAGGAGGGGGGAGGGAGGGGTAAAATTGTCATTTGGGGGTAAAATGAGCATATTTCATACTTTTGGGAATTTTAAGAGCATGGGATCTTTTAGTGCAAAATGCACATATTTAACGAGAGGTTTTTTGCACTTTACCCAATAATTTTTTATTGTTTATGGATAGAAATATAATTACTATTTGGTACTTGGTATTCTCAAATGATAATTTATTATTACCTTTATGAGGGGTGGTGGGGTAAATTTACTCAAATTCCTCTCATCTTTCTCCACTTTTGGGTGAAAAATTTTTTAGTGGGACCCACCTACTTTTTTTAACCCAATTTTTTTCCTCCATTTTTTTCCTCCTTCCCAAACACCTTCACTTTTGATTTTTCTCTCACTTTTCTCTCAATTTTTTCCTTCCTAAAGTACCTTATAGAGATAGGAACAATCTAGTCTTTTCATCATCGTTGAACCAAAGTACATGGTTCGAACCAAAAATTTATTGTGCTTTATATTATAAATATTATAACTTGATGCGGAAGGTTCGACTTTCGAACGTTGGCTGCCATGTGCGCGCTAAGGGCCTGTTTGGTTGCACGAAAGTGTATGAAAGTGCGAAAGTGGAAAAACGAAACTTGCGCACGCGATGCGTACGCATAAATTTTGAGTTTCCAAAAGTTGTTTGGTTGATGGAATTGAAAAATATGAAAGTAGAGGAATAAGGAGTTTCGTTGTTTGGATGGTTGTTGAAAGTGGAAAAAAAGGAGTTTGGTTGGAGGTATGGTAAACCTAGGTATGGTTACCCCATTTTCATTTAGTTAGTAAATATGATTTGTTTTCTTTCATGCAATTAATTGATATAATTAGTAAATATAATTGTGTGTAGAGATTAAAAATTACACACTAATAAAGTTTTAATTAACATATAATTAATTTAAATTATTATTATTATTATTATTATTATTATTATTATTATTATTATTATTATTATTACAATATAAATCAGTCTCTCCCTCTCCTCTCTCTCTCCAGCCCACAGAAAGAAAACCCCCGCCCCCCTCTTCCGTCATCTCCCTTTCCCTCTCTCCACTCTCTCTCTCGTCATGGATCGGACTGCCGCCCTCCGCTTCACCCACCGAGGATGCTCCCTCTCTCAACTCTCCTCCGCCTGCGTCGTCGCCGTCGTCCACCCCGACACCTCGGCAAGTACACCTCGGCAGGTACCTCGGCAAGTTCGACCGCTGGAAAAAAAGGGGTTAAAATGAAGGATAGAAGAGCGGTGGCCAAGCTCGTGGCGGGAGAACACCTGCTTCTCCGGGAGAACACCTGCTTCTACTCACCCCTGTCTCTCTCTCTCTCTCTCTCTCTCTCTCTCTTTCCTCGAGTTTCTTCTAAAAAAGGGCGGAGGTGAAAGTGAAGGAATTAGAGGGGGACAGGAACTGCTTCATGTCACTTCCATCAAAAAATTTGAGTTTCATGAATAGCAACCAAACAGCAGAACTCATACGAGTTCAGCCGAGTTGCAGATTTTTCTCTACTTTCACTCCACTTTCACCTTACCAAACAGCCCCTAAGGCAAAAGCCCTTGACCAACTGGCGTCAGGCAAACGCAAGAGGAGTCGCAAAATTATTTCTTATTGATTAACTTTCAAATTGCAATTCTAGAGATAAATATAATTTATTAAGTTTTATGTGAGCATGGGAGCACATACTCCTATACCTACCAAGTCACTGTAATTTAAGGGCGTTTGGTATAAAAAAGAATTTTTATGAGCTAATTAGACCTGGTTTGGTTGGCGGACTCATCGTATTGGAAAAAAAAAAAAAAAATTTAATGTTTGGGTGTCAAAGGAACCGAGGAAAAAAGGAAAGTGATTCCCAATGAAAGAAAAAATAAGAGAAAAAACGATTCTATCCATCCAAGTAAGGAATCACTTTTCCAAATTGAAGTATTCACTTTCCTTTTTAAATTTTTTGGTATTCCCAAACATCGGAAAGAAAAATCAATGGAAATTATAATTTTTCAAAGGAAAGAAAATGTCAAGGAATTGATTTCATTTTCCTTCCCTTCCATTCCGCGAACCAAACGAGGCCTTAGAGTTTAGAGCCTGGATTTTATATCATCTTACAATTTAAATTCGGACTTGTCCAATTAAAAAATAATTTAGATCCTAAATTTTAAATATTTATTTTATTTTATCCATTATACCCTTCATCCCATTCTTCACAATGAAATCCTTCTATATATATAGTAGGGAGGGTATAGTGGGCAAAATAAAACAAAAATAAAAATTTAGGGTATAAACTTTCTAATTAGACGTGTTAGGACTTAAACTCTAAAATGATATAAAATTCAGTGTCTAAACTCTAATTAGCCTTCTTCTTTTTTTACCATGAAATCATATTCCTTAAGAATAAGAATTAGGTTGCGTTTGGTTCATTGTAATGTAATCGTAATCGTAATGGAATTGGATTTGTAATGTAATTGAGTTTGATGTAATGGAATTACAATTACATTACTATGTTTGGTTGAAACATGTAATCAAACCATGTAATGTAATATTAATTGCACTCATGTGTTTGGTTTACCATGTAATGTAATTGAATTTTTAATTTAATATTTTTTTAAAATACAACATAAAATTTAAAAAGTTGATCAATACAAAATTTAAAAATTTAAAAAGAAAAAAAATAAAAATAAATAATAAAAAAGGGGGAAAATGGTTTATTTTCTGCTAAAAAAAGACCAAAAACGAAAAAAAAGACAAAAAATAAAAAATACCAAAAATGACAAACGAACAAAACAGAAGGAAAAAACCAAAAGTGAAAAAAGCGATAAAAAAGAAAACGACAAAAAAAAAGATCAAAAATGTGAAAACCATAAAAGTGACCAATAATGATAAAAAAAAATGACTAAAAACAAAAAAATTGACAAAAAAAAACAATAAATGAAAGGGAAAAAAAAAGGACGAAAAACGACCAAAAATAAAAAAAGGGCAAAAAATGAACAAAAACGACAAAAAAGGAAAAAAAAATGACAAAAAAGATAAAAAAGAGCAAAAAAATAAAAAAACGATAAAAAGGAACAGAAATGACAAAAAACGAAAATACGAAAAAAAGACCAAAAACAAGAGAGAATTAAAACAAGCAAAAAACGACAAAAAGATTAAAAAACTTGCAAAAAAAAATCCAAAAACGACAAAACAACAAACAAAAAGAAAAAAACGAGCATAAACGACCAAAAAAAAGGTGAAAAAAGACCCCAAAAAAAGCAAAAAAGGATAAAAAAAGCGACAAAAAATATGCAAACTCGACCAAAAACGATAGAAGACAATAAAAACATGAAAAATGGTCAAAAACGTACAAGATCGACAAAAATCGATAAATAACATCCAGAAATGGCAAAAAATGTGCAAAATCGATAAAAAACGATAAAAAACGTAAAAAATTGACTAAAAACGATAAAAAAAAAGGCAAAAATTGAACAAAAACGACAAAAAAAGGACAAAAAGAACCAAAAAAAAGGACAAAAATGACAAAAAAACAAACAAAAACAACCAAAAATGAAAAAAATGACAAAAAATGAACAAAAACGACAAAAAGGACAAAAACAACAAAAAAAAAGGACAAAAACAACAAAAAAAACAAACAAAAACAAACAAAAACGAACAAAAATGACAAAAAATGAACAAAAACGACAAAAAATGAACAAAAAAAAGGACAAAAACGACAAAAAAACCGAACAAAAATGACAAAAAACGAACAAAAATTACAAAAAACGAACAAAAAAAAGACCAAAAACAACAAAAAAGGACAAAAACGACAAAAAAAACAAACAAAAACAACGAAAAACGAACAAAAATGACAAAAAACGAACAAAAACGACAAAAAAACGGACAAAAACAACAAAAAAAGGACAAAAAAACAAAAAAAAACAACCAAAAACGAACAAAAATGACAAAAAACGAACAAAAACGACAAAAAACGAACAAAAAAAAGGACAAAAACGACAAAAACCGAACAAAAATGAAAAAAAGGAACAAAAATTTAAAAAACGAACAAAAACGACAAAAAATAAACAAAAAGGACCAAAAACAACAAAAAAAAATGACAAAAACGACAAAAAAACAAACAATAATTACAAAAAACGAACAAAAATGACAAAAACCGAACAAAAACGACAAAAAACGGACAAAAAATAAAAAAAACAACAAAAAACGAACAAAAACGACAAAAAAACGAACAAAAACAACAAAAAAGGACAAAAACGAAAAAAAAAACAAACAAAAACAACATAAAATGACCAAAAACGAACAAAAACAAACAAAAACAACATAAAATGACCAAAAACGAACAAAAATGACAAAAAACGAACAAAAACGACCAAAACCGAACAAAAATGACAAAAAACAAACATAAATAACAAAAAATGACCAAAAAACGAACAAAAAGACCAAATTATAGCATACCAACCTTCCGCTTAAGTTGTAATGTAATTGCGATTACATAGATTTTATGATGTAATTGAGTTTAGAAGAAACTGATGTAATGTAATCAAACTTGTAATCGCGATTACATTACATCTAATTTTTTTTGTCCAACCAAACACCCGAGTTAGATTGACAACGTAATGCCAATTACGTTACGTTGTCCAATCCTGCAAACCAAACGAGCCCTAAGTGAGTAATTTTTTTCCGGACTAATTTGTTTTTTTTAAAAATACTCCTTTTAATTTTTGTTTTCCTTTTCTTATTTTTTTATTTTTAAGAATTTCTTTTCCAATATTTTTTCATTTTTTAGATTTTTTTTTTGCTTTTTTTAGTTTTCATTTTTTTCATATACTTTTTTTTTTCTTTTTTCAGTTTCTTTTTTTTAATTTTTTTTTCATTTTGTTAATAATTTTTTTTGGCTTTTACCAGTTTTTTATGAATATTTCTTTTCATCTGTTTTAAGAATCTTTTTAATTCTTTTTGGTGTTATCCTTTTTTTAGTTTGGTTAAGTTTTTTCGAGAATATTTATATATCTACCAAGCATGAAAATATAACTTTCAAAAAAAATAATTATAAAAATATACTTTTCGAAAATGTAGAATTTATGACTATATAATATTTTGCTGCACTTGAATAAAATGATATCTTCTGCTTCTGCTTCTGCTTCTGCTTCTACATGGGCTTAGATTCTGAGACCTGACCAAACCCTTACTAAGAGACAAGAGGATCCACGTTCATTGTAACTAATTTCTCGTATATTATGCTAAATATTGTACTAAAATCTCTTATAATCTTCGTGGAAGCAGTCGGCAGCATCGTCACGAAAAATGTTGTCACCAGGGATTCAAATTCTAGAAGAAAAGTGTAAATTATGTTGTCACAATTCCTCGAGTCAAAGAAATAGTAGTCAAAGACACATCGAGCATTAAGTAGGGAGTGTCGTCGAACGTACGTGTAAACTCTCATCCCATGAGTGCATATTCTCACGTGTTATATGGTCCGATTATATTATACATTACCAAAAAAATGTCTATAATATTATTAAACATTAAATAAAATTTTAAAATTATTTTAAATATAATTTGAATGTATTTTATAAAGATTTTTTATAGATATGTTTTTAAAATTTTAGTTATTTACGTTTAGTTAGATAATATCATCTACTTATTTTAAATATAATTTAAATATTGAATAAATTTTAGGATTTGTCATATGTTGAAGGATTTTAGATTTTTTTTCATGACAGATACATACGTAAAGTTAAAATAATTTTTGAATTTCTTATATTAATTAATGAAGAATATACATACAGCTTAGACAATTTATTTCTGAGTCGTTTTCAAGACACATTATATTAGTAGAGTTGTTAGTAAATTCAAGTAAATTGCACGTAAAATAAAATATTTATGATATTGTAGGAAAATATTTTAAATATTTGAACTAAGATTTTGTATATATGTTTATATTTTAATTAAGGTTTTTAAGATATTTTTATATTTTAATTATAATTTGTTATAAACATATGTGTATGTAGTTAAGTTATTAATTAGAATTTATTTCTTAGTTTTAAATTGTGACGGTTTATTTAGACTAAATTTTAGTTACGATTCAAAATTAGTTTTGGAATTGTTTTCTTTTTTTTTTTAATTAATTGATGGTATACATTCTAAGCTGTCATTTTTAAACGTTTTAAAACCGTTTTATATATATTAGTAAATTCACGTGCGTTGCACCTAAAATAATTTTTTTAGCATTAATTGTATCTTGATATCTTTAGCTATTCCAATTTTTTAACTTGATACCCTAAACATTTTTACTCGACAAGTTGATACCATCAACCATTTAATATTTTCAATTTAATACACAAAATTTAAAAAATAAAATAAAATAATTCTTTCCTTCACAACCACTAACGCCGGCTCACCACACACGGGAACCCTCACCGGAAAACAATTGAAGCCTTGGCAAAATTTCTGACATGGAAATATATATATATATATATATATATATATATATATATATATATATATAATAGAAAAACTTAGATGGTGAAACTTTTGAATTCCGAAAATATCCTTACATACTTATACTAATTAAAAATAGTTCATTAATTTTAATAAGGACAACTTAGTAATTAGGAAGACTACCCTTTGGTAGTCCTAAAGAGTCTTCCTAAACTAATTAAGAAATGTTAAAATACGTGCAAGGCACGTGCACATATGCTAGTATATATATAAAAGGGAGGTGATGTGCCACTATATGTCACCCTTCTATGCTATTATCATGCACTTGCACACTTTTCGGAGCATGATGATAGTATGAAGGGGTGACACGTAGCCACCACCCATAAGATGATATCTCACCTCCCTTATTCTCTCTCTCTCTCTCTCTCTCTCTCTCTCTATATATATATATATATATATATATATATATATATATATATATATATATATATATATATACTAGCATATGTGCACGTGCCTTGCACGTATTTTAACATTTCTTAATTAGTTTAGGAAGTCTCTTTAGAAAGACCAAAGGGTAGTCTTCCTAATTACTAAGTTGTCCTTATTAAAATTAATGAACTATTTTTAATTAGTATAAGTATGTAAGGGTATTTTCGGAATTCAAAAGTTTCACCATCTAAGTTTTTCTATTATATAGTAGAATATATATATATATATATATATATATATATATATATATATATATATATATATATATATATATATATATATATATATATATATATATATAATATCTCGCAAATGACCTCTGGTCTAGTGGTTAAGAGAGATGCATGCGGTCCGAGTGGTCAGGAGATCGATTTTCGGTGGGAGCGTTCGCCACAATTAACTTCTTTCCAAAAAAAAAAATATTTTTGATTTGTGAAAACATGAATTTGAAAATGTTCAGCACAAGGAATGATCAATAATTTGTTCAATTATTTTTTACCTAATCATTTTATTATCCGAAAATTGTACTCGACAGCCAAAGATATCAGAAAGGAACCGATAGGTTACGTTACAGTCTCAAGTCTCTCTCTCTCACTATATATATACACATCAAGTTCAAATCAAGCATTATTGACAAAGCAATGCCAGCAAGGAGAAGACACGTTGCAAACAAAATCAACAATGCCTACTTGGTCCTTCTTGCAGGAGGATGTGCAGATAATGAGGCGACTGTCGAAGCCAAGATAAGAGCGGGCTCATAGTAATTGCAGGACTTGGGTCCATCCGGTCGCATTGCTGTCGAACATTGCGGTGGCAGAGGAAGCGAACGCTATCGCTGACCGCCATCATTATTTGCAACATATCATCTCAGAAAAAAAAGAAAAATCCACTAATACTAGGAATATTTAGTTGCAATTAAATACTTTCTCTATTGGATTAGCCATATCTTTAGTAATCGTTTACCAAAATTGTTTCACTTATAAATCTTCCGTAGATACAACGTTGGATAATTGCTACAGGTGTAAACAATTTATTTACACCCAGAACCAAACACTAAACACCAAAAACATTGTCATTGTCTAATTTACTGTCGCTCCGTTCCATTCATTTCGAACCAAACAGCAAACTATGTTGATTTACATTTTCAGAGGACAGCTGTAAAATAAAATAAAAGAAGTTTAGAAACTCACTTGGTAATGAACTTCACACCCGTCTTTAACGAACTTCAACCTACATATGAGATCAAACAAGAATATATAGGGGTTAAAAAGCAAGCAATGTAAACATGTGGAATCGAAATGGTAGAGAAACAGGGGGCAACTCCAACTGGCCCATAGGACATGCCTCAAAAAGGACTAATCGCAGTTCACCGCGAAGATCCATGGGCTCAACATCTACCGATATTACAAAATCCATTGGCAAAACCTGCGGTCCTACACCAATTCGGTCCAAGTGGATGCATGGGTCAATGGGCCAGTTGAGATCCGCCCAAACTATATGGGAGCGGATCAAAAGCTCGCCTTAAAAAACCCTCTAAAAATCTCCCTCACTCTCAGCCGTCCATTTAATGTTAATATTAATGTTAATGTTAATATTAATGTTAACAATAATGTTAATATTAATGTTAATATTAATATTAATATTTATTTTTATTTTTATATTAATGTTAATATTAATATTAATATTAATATTAATGTTAATATTAATATTAATTTTAATGTTAAGTTTAATGTTAATTTTAGTATTTAATGTTAATATTAACATTACTATTAACATTATTATTAACATTAAATGGACGGCTGAGAGTGAGGGAGTTTTTAGGAGATTTTCTAAGGGGGACTTTTGATCCGCTTCCTATATATATATATATATATATATATATATATATATATATATGGGGGAGGGGGGCGGATCAAAAGACCTGTCCGCAGAGTCCCGCCAAAGCTGTCCCCCATCCTCCTGCACCATCGGATCGGAGGGCCCGCGCGTGCGTCTGTTCGATTCAACGGTTGAGGACGACAGGTTCCAGCTGGACTCCCTCTATATATATATATATATATATATATATATTAAAATATATATATATATATATATATATATATATATATATATATATATATATATATATATATATATATATATGATGTCCGACTTTCTTGACTAATGAGACCGAGTACAATCTTTGCAATGTATAACAAGTGGACAACAATATGAATGTTTTTCTTTTCATGATCAAGCTAAAGAATCGAAGAAAAATCACAAAACAGTAAGTAACTAAGTTTTTAAGCTTATGAGACAAGGACAGGAACAGAAGATAACAAATGGTTAAATAGAGTAGTAGGGTTTAAGAGGATAACTCAAGGAGCACCAGCCTCTTGACCACGGAAGCCATGTACTTGCCCTGGTGCTCAGCAAGAGCAAGCTCCATCTCGTTGGGTTCTCTCGTGCCATCCCCAGCGAACACTCACAACCCCCCCCCCCCCCCCCCCAACCCCATGTCGTCCGTCTTGAACATAACTGCCCCGAAGGTGTAGCCGATAGGGACAAACAGCATTCCATGGTGAGCTAACTGGGTGATTGATCAATAATTAGTGAGGATAACAAGTATGACACTCTTCAATATCCAGAGTGAATATACTGCCTAAATAGTGTCACCTAGGAAGATACAAGTGATCAAGAAGAGAAGCTTTGTGCCTTCTCCATCATTTTCATGAAAACCATAATTTTTTTCTCCACAATTTTCATTTTCATTCCTCGCAAAGAATTGTTGGAACTTTTGTTTTACACTACAAGAAAAGTGATCTTTTACGACATTGAAATTAAGGCATGCCTAAGATAGTATGCCGTAAATAATCATTTTACGACATACATTTTAACGAATGCCGTAAAATAGGATATAATATAATTTATTATATTATTTACGACATGTATTGAAAGTCTTAAATTTTTTATAGAAAAGAAGGCATGCAGTGAATGCCGTAAAACCTAAATTACACAGGCGCCAAAAACTTTCAGCTTCGCGCCTCCTCTATTTCCTCGATCCCCGCCTCAAAAGCATCGAGGAAAAAGCTTCCCCCCTTTTCACTGCATGCCTCCTCTATCCCCCGCCTCAAAACCTAAATAACACAAGTCTTCTCTCCAGCCTTTCCTCATTTTTTTTCCCGCACGAAAAAGCTTCCCCCCTTTTCTCCCGCTTTTCCTCTCGCGTCTTCTCTCCAGCCTCAAAATAGGTTCGATTCTCTCTTCTTCTTCTTCCCGCAGCCAAGAACTTCTTCTTCTTTTGATTTTGTTCATCTTCGTCTTCTTCTTCTTCTTCTTCTTCTTCTTCTTCTTCTTCTTCTTCTTTTGATTTTCACATCTTTTGTTTGTGTTCAGATCATCGCAAGGGAAGGGGAGAGCAGTACAAATTCGTGAGCACAAGTCTTATTTCCCGAATTTTTTTTAGGGTTTTATTCCCCCAATTTCTTTCTTTTTATTTAGGGTTTTACGCTTACTCCGATTTTTTTCGTTTTTATAGGATCTCTACGTATCTACGGAGACCCACGGCTGAATTGTAGGTTTGATTTCTTCTTCCCCTAATTTTACCTAAGAAATTTTATTTTCCACATATGTTCTGGCTTAATTTGTGCGTATATTGCTATTTACTAGTTCCTGCGTAAGGATCGAGGTCCCCATATGTTCCCCCAATTTTATTTTCCACATATGTTCTGGTTTAATTTTTGCGTATATTGCTATTTACTGGTTTAATTTTGTTTGAGTGTGATAATGTATAGTTCCCGCGTAAGGATCCAGGTCATGTTTCTGCAGCTGTTTACTGGTTAATTTTATTTTCCACATATGTTCTGGTTTAATTTTGCTATTTATTGGTTTAATTTTATTTTCCACATATGTTCTGGTTTAATTTTGCTATTTACTGGTTTAATTTTGTTTAATTTGTGCGTATATTGCTACCAATTCCATGTTTCTGCAGCTGATGTTAATATTGGGACTACTTGATTGGTAGATATGTGCATGGACACAAATAAGAAAACATGATACAGAAAAAATGACTCAAACAAATAATTGATTTTGACACATTCTTGTTTATTTTGGGGGTGTCCATGTCATGTTCGATAAGTGAACGATACGACATTGGCAAGACACTGATTTGGAGTGTCATGCTTCCTAGATTGGTAGGTAGTTAACGGTGTAGATAAGTGCCATATGCATTGTTTTTAGTTTTATAAAGTATTGTTACTGCATATGTAAAGGACATCTGAAGATTTGGATTTGGGGCTTGGTGAGAGACATTTCTTTCCTCACAAAGATTTCCAAGGGTAGATTTGTCACATGCTTGCTCATCCAGCACCAATCCTCGCCATCAAGTCCATAATTGAAAATTTCCAGCTCCAGCTGACATTGGAAGAGACCATTTACTAATGGAATAGTTGAAAATCTCTTTATCATTATCTAGTTGCCTATTTCCATTTTCCATTAGGTATATCTTTGATGGCAATCAACATCGACGGGCACTGTTTACAGGCTCAGAAGAAACCTTAATTTTCATCTCTCGCCATAATTAATGTACTTACGTTGTAGATTTTGTGGGCTATTATAGCAGTTGCATAACATTTTGATCATTAAGGTTCCATGAAGAGGCTGCAACTTGCAGATCACGAAGGCTGCCCTCCTTCACTTTTACAAATATCGTTGCAACATATGATGTCGTGGCATTGATCTACATCCTGTAGTAAATATCTTTCATCATAAATATCGTTGCAACATTTGATGTTTTATAATTTAGGCATGTTTTATGATCTAGACAATTTGTTTCACTTAGTTTCCTGTAGGATCTTTTTGCACTAGCTATCAACTTGTATGTCTATTCGCTGGTAATATCCCTTTATTTTATTGAAATTCTTTTTAGTAACTTTATGATCTGGGCATGTTTTTATTTAATTCCTTTTGAGCAGTTCTCACATCAAAATCTGAACTAGGATTTTTTTTTTTTGACGGAGTGAATGGTAAGGTTGCAAACTTTTAGTTGCTTATTTTTTGAAAGTGTTGTCTAATTATTTTTTCATGAACATGAAACATTGATCTACATCCCTGTAATATACTGATATAGTTGTTTACCTTAAATTTGATACACACACTAGCTCAAAACTGGTACAATCATGGAATAGAACCCTATCTATCATAAGATAGTTTGCAGTTTTCTAACCAAATTTGCAGTTTTCAGTTTGCAGTTTGTAGTTTGCTATTAAGACAATTTGCAGTTTACAGTTTTCTAACCCTAAGTAATAAGATAGTTTGCATTTTGTAGTTTTCTAACCAAATTTGATTCCACACCGAAAGTTATATATGTGTCTTGAAACAAAATGCAGCTTCATGTTTTTTGCTTTGATACTTTTGAATGGCTGTTAGTTAGCTATATGTATTTCTGCCACAATGTTCCAAGAATAAGCTGCACCAAAAAGCAATTGTGATTTATGATATTTCTACACACCATTTTGTGCTATAAAGGAGCAACTAAAATGATGCTCAAGTAAGGTCCAACAGTTAGTTGTAGTTGCAACCATTTTGCTTGCATTTAGCTGACTCATATGAAGCAAGTTTCTTTGCATAAGTTGTTATCATAAAGAGTAAATTCCTCCACTTAGATCTTTATCTTAACCACTATAATTCTTGTTGTATACTGATACTTATTCTTTATCCTGACATGGGAGTCATGGAAAATCTCTCAAGTAATCATGATAAGTTAATGACCTTTTGGAAATGCAATCTATGTTGTAGTTTACTGGTCTTAACATTCCTATCCTAATATTGTTACTTGAACTAAAGAATATGAAAACTGGTATAAAGTTTACTGCTTTTAGATTCCATGCATGGTGTCTAAGTTATTCTCTTCATGTTGGATCTTACATGACATGGTAGCAAATAAATGTGCAACTTTACACAACCATTGAAGCTAGGATGGGGGATCATTTCTATTTATTAAATTTGTCATGGATTGTGCTTTTACTGACATGGTTTAACTTATTTTGGGGCGTATCAGAACCATTAGAATTGAACAAACTTATAGGCTGTGTTGACTGTTCTTTCAACAGGAGCATTCTATTACAACATAAAGTTCCTCTTTACTAGTCAAGGTGAGACTGATGATTCTGAAATCGTCATATGAGGAAGTGGTCGTTCCCATTCTTTTAGGTTTTACATGTGAATGGTGGAAATGTCAAATTGATCAAAATGGAAATTGATACGATTAACAACTTTCTTAATTGTAAAGTCGTGTAAGAAAAATATTGATGTGATAAAATGATATAATCTACTAGATGATATCTTCCCCACTGTAGGCCTTAAAAATGAACAGTCACGCTGAGTTGATCAGAACAAGGTCCAAAAGTCACGCTGAGTTGATCAGGACAATATTAAAAAAGTCACGCTGGGAGACAGCTCATCATTTGTCAGAGTATCATCATGACTGATAGCACGACAGTCGAGGAATGTCTTTTCGTATGCCACGTATGCACAGAACTCGAGAGATCACAGCCGACTATTGCGTGACTTTCAAAATCTTCTTCAGCAAGACTCAGCCTTCGTCAAGTTGGCGTACCAAAAGAGCTTCTTGTCATTTAATGTGACTGACAAAAGCAATCACTGTCAGAGATTTTGTGTCAGTCGAGGCACGTCGAATCAAGACAGCTGGCAGTCTTGCCTCAATCGTGCGTGGATTTTGAGCCTTCTGGCTCAAGCCTACGTGTATTTTGAACCTATATGCTACTTCCTCAAGTCTGCGTGTATTTTGAGCTTTCTGTCTCAAGTTTGCGTGGATTCTGAAGTTTCTTCCCTCAAGTCTGCGTGGATTTTGAAGCTTTTTGCCCCAAGTCTGCATGGATCCTGAAGCTTCTTGCCCCAAGTTTGCGTGGATTTTGAAGCTTTCTGTCCCGAGTCTGCGTGGATTTCGTCTTCAACAAGTCTGCGTTGATTTCATCAAATTGGAGTACGTGGCAGCCATGCCACTGATCTCTCGCCTGCGTGTCCTGTAACTTGCATACGACTCATGCATGATTGCCATATGTCCAACAGTTACAGGCCACGTCCAGTAACTGCTCACAACCTTGCGTATGTTAAATCCTGCGTAATTTTTAACTAGGCAAAGGCTGTGAAGACAGTTATCCTTTCAGTTATTTTTGACTCTATAAATAGAGTTCTTTTTCTCATTCATTGTACAGATACATAGTTATCTAACTTACTGTCAAAATTTTGAGAGCTTTTCTTCTTCGCATAGTCCAAGGGATAAAGCGATCGTCTTCTAGATCGGATTCCTACAGTTGTAATTTTCCCAGAAACACAATAAATAAAGTGAATTTATTTATGGAAAACAAATTGGCGACTCTGCTGGGGAAAACCATCTCCTCTTCTGAGATGGCAACAACTCAATGCGACACTTCGTCAATCGGCTCGACGAAGAAGGTGATGACGATCCAATTCGATCAACTCGCCTACGAAGAAATGCAGTGGGCTAAGAGTGGCAAGCCCACTTCAGCCTCCATCATCACTGCCAAGTCGAAGGGACACTCTGTCTATGTCCCTAAGATTCAGTTGGCAGCCAATGGTGAAGTCTCTGCCACAGTGTCTACTCCTAACACTGGCAAAGACTCTACTGCAAGCACGCACACTCTTGTGCGCTCGAAGATGACAGCATTCAAAAGTCATGCTGACAGTACTGGCTCCTTAGCCAAGTCTGTTCCAGCGTGCAATCTCACATCCAAAAGTCACGCTGACAGTATTGGTTCCTTAGCCAAATCTGTTCCAGCGTGCAAATTCAATCCCAAAAGTCACGCTGACAGTACTGGCTCTTTAGCCAAATCTGTTCCAGCGTGTATTTCCAAAGTCAAAAAACACGCCGACAGCACTGACTCATTAGCCAAATCTGTTCCAGCGTGTATTTCCAAAATCAAAAATCACACTGACAGTACTGGCTCCTTAGCCAAATCTGTTCCAGCGTGTAATTCTAAAATCAAAAGTCACGCTGACAGCACTGGTTCTTTAACCAAGCCTGTTTCAGCGTATACATCATCTAAGAAGAATAGCTCTTTAGCTATCTCTTCCTCTTTGCCAAGTTCTACTAGAACTGGGGGTGGTCTTTCACACAAAGTTCCTTCAAAAAGAGATAACTCTTTAGTTGTTTCTTCTGCTCCTGTAGTTTTTACTTCAGGAACAGCTTTGACTGACAATTTTGTTAGTCAAAGAAAAGAAGATGGTCTTTTGACTACTCTTCCTTTTGGACATTCTATGTCTCAAAACTTGAATAAGTCTAAGAAGAAACATTCTGTAATGTCTTCTTTTACGACTTCTTCAAATTGGGCACAGAATTTGTCTATGAAAGAGGGTCTGTTACCAACTCCTAATCAAGGGGGTGGTTCAACTCTTCCTTCTCTGCAAATATCCAGATCAATGGAAGGAAAACTCCAAGTTTCCAAAACCAATGTGTTACCTCAAACTAATTTAAGAACAAAACTTAATCAAATCCGTTTGGGAAACACTTCTGGTGTTAAGAAATCACATCAATCGGAAATGAAAATAAAAGATCCGGATGCAGAGTATGCTAAAAATTATGTGGCTCATATTAATCACTCCCTATATAATCAAGAGCCATCAAGACCCAGGAACAAGAAATATACTCCTAAAAATACACAAGGAGTGTTCTCTGATGTACCTCAATCTTCACAAACAGATTTACGAGAACACCTTCAACAGAAAATGAGTAATTCTGTGACAATGGACCATGCTGAATGTGACTTCCAGCCAAAAGTCATAATTCAATGCAGATGTCAATCAATGGTTCAAGACTATGTTGATCATGAATGTGACTTCCAGCCGAGAGTTACAATGCAATGCAGATGTCAAAATAAACGACAATCTGTCTTCAATCGGATTCAGTGTGAACCTATGCCTGATGAAGATGAGCCTTTGTTTGCTTCTGTCAACATGACCTCTCGGGATACTGGGGATAGAGCTGATAGTCCAGATGGAGTATATAGAGGCACAAGAGCAAGAGTCCTGGTCTCTAGTCAAAGAACTTTGATCTCTGAAGATGATTATGAATTCCTTGGAGAATTTAACTTCCCACCTCTTCCTACTGGGGGTAGTTCTCCTATAATTGACTTTGATGCACAAAGCAATGATTCAGAACAAACAACTTCCACCAGTTCATCAATAATCCCTCATACAGTCACGACTTATATGGTTGATGGGAATACTGATGAACCTTCTTCTTTCTTGACTCCTCAAGAACAAAGAATTGCTTCTTTGGAACAGCAAATGAAATCCATGGCTGATACTATAAAGTCGATGTATGAACTCATGGCAACTCAGATACAAAATCGACAGACTGTACCAGATGCCATACCAATTGATACTGGTGTAATACAAGTTCCTCCAGTAGTACAATCTAATACTCCTGGACCAGCTCAAACAAATCCTAGTCTCTCTGGAGCTAGGGGTAGTGCTTATAATGCTGTTCCTCCTCCCAACTATTCTCTACAAGCTACAACTCCACAATCTTCCGGAGTTGTCTCTGAAGAATTGAAGAATCTCAAAACTCAATTCGAGGCATTCAAACAGAAAGATGGTTTACAAAGGTTAGGCATCAAACAACCTTATCCGATAGAATGGAAGCAAGTATATATCGTATCCAACTAAATACAAGCCTCCTACTATCTCATTCTATGATGGAACCACTTCTCCAAGTCAGTTTATTAATCACTTTGAAGTGATGACTGATCAATTGCAACCAAGCGACGCCCTCCTTACTCGGGTGTTTGTTGGATGTCTCAAGGGAACGGCTTATGAATGGTATAGAAGTCTCCCAGATGGGTGCATTACCTCATTTGCCGGTTTCAAACAGATGTTTCTTGAACGGTTCTATGAAGGGCTCAATGACATGACTATGTCTGCTCTTATTAGAATCAAGCAAAAAAATAATGAAACTACAGAGGATTTTATTGAACGGTTTCGAAGAGAAGCTCTGAAGATGCCTCTTGGAACTCCTGATGCTGTCACCATTGACACGTGCAAATCAAACTTGTTGCCAATCATCAGCATGTGGACATGATCTACTCAATTTTAAGATTGGCCTTCCTTTATAGTCAGTGCCAAGGCCGCAGAAATTAGTGCTGAAACCTTCAAAGGTTTAGGAGTGCAGATGACTCCCAAAGAAACAGGTCAAGGTACTAACAATAATGCTAAAAACAATGCTCGTAAGGGAAAAGAAACTCTTGAAGTTAATCTTCAGAGCAAAGATGTATCAACTGTTCAAACTTCTCCTACCTCTACAACTCAACAACCAAGAACACCTCGCCCCAAAGAAGAGTACTCTTTCGATGACGACGATGTCCTTGGTATCTTTGAATGTCTGCTGAAAGGTAATAAAATACAATTACCTGAAATCAAGAAACCTGATGAAGCTGGAAAGACAGATCATCCTAAATACTGTCCATACCACAGAATGTTGGGTCACACAATTCGTACATGTTATGTACTGAAAGGAAAGATCCAAGAAATGATTAAATTTGGAGCTATCTCCCTTACTCCAAAAGAGAAGACCGTCACCTCCAACGTCGTCTCTATGTAATGTAGTGCCCCGACCCGCAAGATACCTTATGTTGGATGGTTGGTTCGATGAAGCCTTGTTGGACTTGGGATTATGCGAAGGATCGCTTGGAAGTCTATGCGATCGTGGCGGGAATCGTCCTATGAATGTGAGTAGTGTTGAACCCTTCAAAGATCCTTTAGCTTCACGCTTAAAATAAGGATAGTATGCTATGTTTCTTGTTGAATTGCTCAATAACACATTGCATGGAATTTGGAAAGATAATGAAAGATAATAATCACCTGAACGTAAACTGTTGTGGCTAAATGAATTGTATGCTTGTACGCTGTTGCAATAAAATACCTGACAGGTGAAGGCAAAGCCCCAAATACTTGGGCGGTGAGTATATCGAGCTTTGGCTTGATGAATAGTTGATAACACAGATATTAAGACCCAAGAACTGGGCAGTGAGTATGCTTGAATTATGTCCGAATGAACGTATGCTAAACAGGTGCTAAGTCCCAGGAACTGGGCGGTAAGTACATTGAGTTGGTTGAAAAGATGTATGGTATCGAAGATGTGGCAAAGAGATTGGATAACAACATTCTATTATCCTGTGCCGATGTAGAATGTTGATACCACTAAGACCCTGGATGGGCATATGATAATATGAGCGTTGGCTCAAGGCAAGATGGCTAGATGGCAATATGAATGAGAATGATGGTTTTGCTTAGTCTTTCTTATCATGCATTATATGTTTTCTTCTTAGATAAGTTGCATATAGTTGCATGGTCTTGGACAACTTATCGACAAGGTTTCGTTCCTCGAACGGTATTCCTGGGCCATGGAACCCGGTTCGTCCTAGGGGGAACAAGGATGGTGTCGATGTACTGACATCGGGATTGCAGGACTTGCAGTGGGGGCTTGCTACCGCCCACTGAAAGGACGCTGAAATCCCATGGTGCTGAAGTAGTAGCACGGTGTTTCGGAAACCTCCTATGGGTTCGTACCCCATTTGGAGTTAGCTGTTCACCAGAAGATGATCCAAGATGGCGTGTCGTCAGTGACCTTCATATAGATAGGTCAGGTGCTAATGATGTCTTATGCAGGCAGAGTAAGTTATTACTCAAATACAGGGAAGGATGTTGGCTGTTGGTAAGAATCACCTGAACGGTGATATTCATATTGAATCATGATATTGTTCCTAACAATGTCTTGTGCAGGCAGAGTAAGTATTATAAATATACAGGGATGGCTACACGACCGTGGGTAAGAATCACCAAGGGTGATAACTGCATGCTTTAAAATTATGTTAGCTATGAGATTTGCATGATTTACTTCTTGTCGGCTATAACATGAAATTGACCCTAAGGCAATGAGAAAGACCACTGTTAATAATGTTCTGTAACATGATTACTTAGTGTTGTCTTCTTAGGTGAGTTGGGCCAGCACCGCTCGCCAGTACATTGATGATGTACTGACCCACGTTGTGGGCAATATTACATGTGTTTGCTTGGGGGAAATCCTGTGAATCAGTGCTTGGCATCGATGAATCGGATGGGTGTGCAGAAGCTCTTCTTTCAAGATGATGTCTTCTGCTATACGGGACATAATGTATGGAACAGTGGAACTCAGATGTACCAGTGAGATTGTAGCCAAATTGGTAAGTCATTGTAAAGAAGTCGGTATATTCATTTGTAGCCTAAAGGGCAAGTGTATACATTCAGTTGGCTACTCAAGAGTCTTGTATTCAGTTGTAAACTCTGTATTCCGCTGCAAGTCTTGTAATCCATTTTGAATATCAATAAAAGATACATTTCTTCATAAATTGTGTGACTTAAATTTATCTGCTTGGTTCCGCTGCCTTATCGATGTTTTTTGAGAATTACCAGGAACTGTAATGGTTTTGCCTTGTACAAGTGCAATCTAGACTTGTACGGCATCACGCCCAGTGGCTTGTTTTCGATCCTCCGGGATCGGGGCGTGACATAATGGTATCAGAGCACGGCTTTACGTCCTTGGATTCCTATTTGATTTGTTTCGAATCAATGTTGCTACTAAGATGATTCTAAGCTGCTTCCGCGATGATTCAAAGATTGCTTCCGCGATTATTCAAAAGTTGCTTCCGCGATGAAATCAAAGTTGCCTCTATGATGATTCATAGTGCTTCTGCGATTATTCTGTGTTGCTTCCAAAACTATTCTATGTTGTTCCCTTGACTGAAAGTCCGTTGATCATTCTAACCTCTCACTGGGTGTTCCATACAATAAGTCTAAATATGTGGGCGGTGATATGTGTGCTTTGTTGAATTTCTAAAAGATACCAAAAAGAATAACAATGATGCGATGCGTAAGTTTGTGATATATGCTGGATGTCTTATGTGTGGGATTCTTTGGAGTCGATTGTTATGCAGCAATCGACCGTGGGTGATGGTTTGGTATATTGGAACAGAATGTGCATGGATTTCAGTGAATGAAAATCGACCAAATTTTGAGTCGGTATTTGTGGTCAGCATAACCACTGCAGGATGGATAGTCCATGTTGGACGTTGGTTTGATGCGAAGGAATATTGTGTTGAGAATGGCTTGAGCTCTGGGTGGTATATTACATATACCCTCGTCGTGATAAGATGTCCCTTGACCCTTGTTGTGTTTATGACTTTGTGATTGCTTTACCTATAAGGTATTGGGTGGTATCGAATCGTAGTTGAGCTTACGATTGATACATGACGGCTAGGAATGTCCCTTGATGATTAAGTTCGGATGACCCGTTACGAGATTTTGATGTGTTCAGATGAACCATCGCTAGACCTTGTCGGTTAGCATTAAGTTGGGTAATAAGAGAATTGAGAATATGAAATGAATGACTTGGTTGGGAATGAAAAGAATTTCAGATTCAGGCGAGTACTTGAATCAGTTGGGTAGAAGGATTGTAGGCTTGGTAACGATAGTGTGGTGTTGCTATCGAATGATTTTGCGAGAATAACTATGGACCGAATATCGAAATGTTGGAATTGAGTTAAAGAAATTGCATGTTGGATATCGATAGAACTGATGGTAATGTTAGACGCTTATCGGGATATTGCGAATGATTTAGAAGATGTAGAGAGTTGCATCGACGACCGAAAAGTTAGAGAATGGGCTTGTGGAATAGATGATCTTAGCACGTGGTGCAGTGTGCTTGAAGGAAATTGATGTCCCGAATTAACAAGTTATGACCCTTGACTATTTTGAGGCATAGAGAATGGGTACTTGTTCCTTGATGTACGAAAGAGTAGATGTCCCTTATGAGAGTCGAATGGCTGGAACACAAATAAGTATCGAGGTGCAGCGATATGTAATAGACCCTGTAAATAGATGATGTTGTCGCATGGATAACAAGTTTGGTGGGATATAGAATTGTGGGATTATGACTTAGCTAATTAAGTTATGTCATATGCAATTGGATGATCGAAGTAAGAATGCTAGATGATTGGTGCCATAGGGATTGGATCGGTACATGAATAGTAAATCTTCTTATGGAATCATAAGGAGATGATACAAAACTAATATTGATGGTTAACGTGAATTGCTAAGAGATGTCCGTATTGGTGTTAGAAAATTTATAAATGATGCCTCGGAAGAAATATGATTATAGTTGCCTGATTTTTGTTGGTTAAGAGAGTACAGACCATATCGATGATCTAAGAATGTGGAAAACGAATATGTCGAGAAGAGACCGTAGGGAAGAAATCATAAGTGATAAACTATTGAGATAGCAATGTCAGATGATGACTCAGAATAATTGGCCCGATGGAATAGACATTTGAGTACGATATGAGGATGCAAGTCGGATCGAACAAGTGATGCTATGTCTATGCAAGGTAAAAATTGAACGTTGAATATTCTATTGAGGAGTTTTATATGATAGCTTCGAGATTGACCCATAGATTGTTGGATAGAATTGTCGGATAGATTTGGTCGGTTGCGGGTAAGTCTAGAATGAGACTTCGTTGGGTATGACTCGAGTATGAGTACAGGTAGAAAGACTTGACCCTAGATTGTCGGTTGGTTGCCTAGATTGTTGGCTAGTTGCCTAGATGTCAGTTTGTTGTCTAGATTGTTGGTTGCTTGCTTAAGTCTCAGATTGGTTGGCTATATTCTTCAGTTGTCCGTGTTGGGTATAAGTTCATAAGATTGGGATGGCGTCCCATGTCCCTAAGTTGGTCAGACCATAGAGTTACCCTATGTTGAGGATTGGTTGCCTCTAAGATAAGAGATAAGTATGTCCCTGATAGCTACTCATCTCATATGGGTTAGCTGAATGTCTGGTTTAGCTTAGACTAGCTGACCGTAGAGACTTGATTGTATGCTAAGTTGACTATTGGAAAACCGTAGGATGTCCCTATTGGTGTTGCGTGGATATAGTTGGAATGAATAAGATGTGTTGAAAGGTAGGCTTTGGAATGGAATAGATATTTAGGAAATTTTGATGTTATAATGTTGGATGGGATGACGGATCATATGCTGGTTTCGGAAATTGAGTTGCCTTGGTTGAAATGTTGGGAATTGTTAGAACTGGTTGGATTGGTTGATTGATATTGAGCTGCAAAAAATTGTTGGTAGTGCTTTGAGATAGTTAGAATAATTTCATTGACCAGATCAAGATTGAGGATAAGTGTAATGACGGAATTGGATAGTGCATGTAGCCGAGATCGGCGAATGTGAATATGAATGACCCTCAGAATTAATGTTGCTGGAATATGATAGTTGCCTATGCGAGAGGATAAATATGTTGGCTTGATCAATACGAGAAAATGTTGGAGTACAACAAGAAATGTTGCTAGAGAGAAATTGTGGTACAATTTGAAGGATGGTACGATTTGGAAGATGGATCATGATTGAGAAATTTACAAGTTGCAAACAATGTGTATGGATGCGAACGATGATGAGTATAAGATTTGACCGATGAGAATCGGGGTATCGAAATAAAATATTGCTATGGGATTTATCAACTTTGGTAGCATGGATGACAATGAACTTGAAAGGAATACTTGATACATCTAAATTTGAATATTTTGAAATGTTGGATCGGTTGAGGAAAATTTATCGAATTAGAATTGGCGACATCTATCGTCTTAGTAATTAGTTGGAATATTGAATAAATAAAGTGGGATTATATGAGATATTCAAAGAGAATTAATGATGTTCGAAAAGGAAGGTACACCGTAGCTCGTTCGCTTTCTCTATCACTGAACTTGGCTGAAGTGCATGTATTTCGGGGACGCCTAAAATATGTGTATGATTCCAACTAAGTGATATGCTGAATACAAACGAAGCCACGGGGAGGATTATTATGTGCTAAGGATTTGCATGAGTGTCGAAGGAAAGATCAAAGATAGTAAACTATGTTGAATCAATTGAGATGCTGTAACGAGACGGTACATTACTTGAAATCAATCGAGAGATTGCGGAGAAATATTAAATAGTGCAAGTTGATCGTTGAAGTTTCATGAAAAGTCGGTTGAAGTTTTGGGGATGAGTTTTGTTTTAAGTTTCGAGGACGAAACTTTTTCTGGGTGGTATATATTGTAGTGCCCCGACCTGCAAGATGCCTTATGTTGGATGGTTGGTTCGATGAAGCCTTGTTGGACTTGGGATTATGCGAAGGATCGCTTGGAAGTCTATGCGATCGTGGCGGAAATCGTCCTATGAATGTGAGTAGTGTTGAACCCTTCAAAGATCCTTTAGCTTCACGCTTAAAATAAGGATAGTATGCTATGTTTCTTGTTGAATTGCTCAATAACACATTGCATGGAATTTGGAAAGATAATGAAAGATAATAATCACCTGAACGTAAACTGTTGTGGCTAAATGAATTGTATGCTTGTACGCTGTTGCAATAAAATACCTGACAGGTGAAGGCAAAGCCCCAAATACTTGGGCGGTGAGTATATCGAGCTTTGGCTTGATGAATAGTTGATAACACAGATATTAAGACCCAAGAACTGGGCAGTGAGTATGCTTGAATTATGTCCGAATGAACGTATGCTAAACAGGTGCTAAGTCCCAGGAACTGGGCGGTAAGTACATTGAGTTGGTTGAAAAGATGTATGGTATCAAAGATGTGGCAAAGAGATTGGATAACAACATTCTATTATCCTGTGCCGATGTAGAATGTTGATACCACTAAGACCCTGGATGGGCAGATGATAATATGAGCGTTGGCTCAAGGCAAGATGGCTAGATGGCAATATGAATGAGAATGATGGTTTTGCTTAGTCTTTCTTATCATGCATTATATGTTTTCTTCTTAGATAAGTTGCATATAGTTGCATGGTTATGGACAACTTGTCGACAAGGTTTCGTTCCTCGAACGGTATTCCTGGGCCATGGAACCCGGTTCGTCCTAGGAGGAACAAGGATGGTGTCGATGTACTGACATCGGGATTGCAGGACTTGTAGTGGGGGCTTGCTACCGCCCACTGAAAGGACGCTGAAATCCCATGGTGCTGAAGTAGTAGCACGGTGTTTCGGAAACCTCCTATGGATTCGCACCCCATTTGGAGTTAGCCGTTCACCAGAAGATGATCCAAGATGGCGTGTCGCCAGTGACCTTCATATAGATAGGTCAGGTGCTAATGATGTCTTATGCAGGCAGAGTAAGTTATTACTTAAATACAGGGAAGGATGTTGGCTGTTGGTAAGAATCACCTGAACGGTGATATTCATATTGAATCATGATATTGTTCCTAACAATGTCTTGTGCAGGCAGAGTAAGTATTATAAATATACAGGGATGGCTACACGACCGTGGGTAAGAATCACTAAGGGTGATAACTGCATGCTTTAAAATTATGTTAGCTATGAGATTTGCATGCTTTACTTCTTGTCGGCTATAACATGAAATTGACCCTAAGGCAATGAGAAAGACCACTGTTAATAATGTTCTGTAACATAATTACTTAGTGTTGTCTTCTTAGGTGAGTTGGGCCAGCACCGCTCGCCAGTACATTGATGGTGTACTGACCCACGTTGTGGGCAATATTACAGGTGTTTGCTTGGGGGAAATCCTGTGAATCAGTGCTTGGCATCGATGAATCGGATGGGTGTGCAGAAGCTCTTCTTTCAAGATAATGTCTTCTGCTATACGGGACATAATGTATGGAACAGTGGAACTCAGATGTACCAGTGAGATTGTAGCCAAATTGGCAAGTCATTGTAAAGAAGTTGGTATATTCATTTGTAGCCTAAAGGGCAAGTGTATACATTCAGTTGGCTACTCAAGAGTCTTGTATTCAGTTGTAAACTCTGTATTCCGCTGCAAGTCTTGTAATCCATTTTGAATATCAATAAAGAGATACATTTCTTCATAAATTGTGTGACTTAAATTTATCTGCTTGGTTCCGCTGCCTTATCGATGTTTTCTGAGAATTACCAGGAACTGTAATGGTTTTGCCTTGTACAAGTGCAATCTAGACTTGTACGGCATTACGCCCAGTGGCTTGTTTTCGATCCTCCGGGATCGGGGCGTGACAAGCAATTCGGAGATTTCCCTCCTCAACTCCTTGAAAGTGGGATCGTTCCTATTCCCAAGGCAACTCTTGAGATAGTGAATATTACTCCTCCACAATCTGAAGGATTAGTGCCAATCACTTTGGAAACAGGAGAAATCATATGGATTCATCCTGATCTAGTGGCAGATTTTGACTCTCCTCCTCTTCAAAAGACTACATCTCGAAAGTCCAAGAAGGCTGGAAAGATTAAGTCATGTCATATGACTTCTCTTGGATCTACCTCTGACACAGAGCCAAAAGAGAAGGAAGAAACACTTGCTACTCGAACAGAAAAACCTTATCTAAAGGATTATTCTAAGAATCCTGAGGATACTCCTGATATCCCTCCAGCTGATAAAGATGCTCCTAATGTTCCTCCTGAAGAAGAATCATCCACTGCACCTGTTCCTTCAACTACACTGGTTGAACCTGTTTCTTCCAAGCCTACGGCTCTTAAGAAAGGCAAACAACAGGCTCGGTTTGATAAACCAATCAAGAAGTCCCCTCCTCTTGGGCTTCAGAAGCCTTATAATTTCGACATTCTAGCTCAACTTGCTAATACTCCAGCTAGAATGTCCCTCTTTGAACTTCTACGTCTTTCTAAAGAGACTCGGGAGACGTTAAGTGAAGCACTTCTTCAAGACGACTCTTGTCTTGCACAATTGAAGAAGCCAGATGCAGAACCTGCCACTTGCTTACATTGCAACAGTGTATTGGAGATTATCCCAAATATCACCTTTACACAAGACGACATGCTATTGGAGGATAATCGACATGATCGGCCTCTCTACTACACTGGTTATATCGATACAATGAAGATAGATCGTATCCTCATTGATCCAGGGTCTGCTATAAGTATAATGCCAAAGAGTCTGTTGGATGAACTAAAAATTCCTCTTCACAAGCTCTCCAAGACGGTTACTACTATCCTGGGATTCAATCAAAGCCGAAGCGAGCCTTTGGAAAAGATTCATCTGAAGCTTCAGATAGGTGATTTCAGATCCAAAGTCACTTTCTATGTGATCGAGATCGTGGGATCCTACAATCTTCTTCTTGGGAGGCCCTTTCTTCATGAAAATAATGTGGTGCCTTCTACTCTTCATCAGTGTTTTAAGTACATTGATAACAATGGAAGAGTACAAAAAGAAGTTGCTGATATAAATCCCTTCCATGGGGTCGAAGCTTATTTCAATGATTTCCAAATGTACAAAAAAGAGTATACAAGGGTGATACAAGCTATGGAGAAAGAGGATTCACAAAGTGAGACTTTAATAATCCCTGTTAAAGGTCGAACTACTCAGCAATAATCTCCCAAATCCTCCGGAGAAGGTTCTTTCATCATTCCGGTGAGTGGACGGATCTCTTCGTTACCTTAGTCGTCTGCTCAAGATACAATGATCATCCCTGTTAGTGGGCGTACTACAGTTCCTGTATCTTCACAGGATACTCTGCTAATTCCAGTTGGAGGGCGGATTACTCTTCTATCTCAAGCTTCAAGGGAGCTCACCTCTTCTGAGCCATTTGTTATCGATCTTAATCGAAACAAAGCTTATTCTCGTTCTTCTTCTTCCCCTTTATTCATTGACTTGGCTAAGATCTCTAAGGCTCAGCCTTCTCCCAATGTAAATATTGCTGCTTTTACATTTAATGAAAAGTCTCCATCTTTGCAGTACGCTGATGTGTGTAATTATGTTCATAGTTATTTACATTTGTTAGATGACTTGAGCACAATAACCATAGGAGTTATACAGACTGTTCATACAGATGTATCTCTAGAACCTGTACAATCTTCATACTTTCTAGTTCCCAACAGAAAGCCAGGAGACATTCCAATATTCTTTTACAAAGGGCCCCAAAGTCCTTCTGATTTAGAAGAAGATGACAAGAATGATGATACTGGAAGATTACAACTACGTCGCTATAGTCAGCAATCTAAAGACATCATTAAAAATATGGGCTATGACTTCAGGACTGGCCTCAATAATGGGAAAGGAAGAAAAATGCCTGTCCGGATTCCTCCTCTGAAATATGGAAGGACAAAATGCGGATTGGGCTATATTGCTCCTACTCCTTTTATCAATATTATCCATGAAGATCCCGAGTCTGACGAAGATAAAAGATCTGATTCTTCTAGTACCACTTCTTGGGATTCTGATACGAGTATCGGTGATTTCTACTGCAATATTCTGTCCTCCAACATGGTTTCTATTGACTGTTCTGAAGAAAGTCATTAATGCCTGACGGTTCATCCGTTCATTTATTATATCCATCCGACGGTTCGTCCGTTCATTATAATCTGACGGTTAACCCGTTCATTCATTATCTAGTCTTTTGATTTCCGAATCTAAAGATCATGAAAAATTGAGTTCAAAGATATCTTTATGTCGGGATCCTATTTTTTCAATCAGTATTAAACTAAGATCATTTCTGGTTTAATATCATCCGATAGAATTACAAAGTTTGTTTGTGTATTCTATTCTACTCGACGGTTCGTCCGTTCATTATAATCTGACAGTTAACCCGTTCATTACATTTATCTGATGGTTCGTCCGTTCATTAATGCTTGACGGTTCATCCGTCCATTACATTCATCTGACGGTTCGCCCGTTCATTGACGGTTCATCCGTTCACTTATCATATTCATCCGACGGTTCATCCGTTCATTAATACCTGACGGTTTATCCGTTCATGAAAAATCGAGTTCAAAGATATTTTTATGTCTGAATTCTATTTTTTTTAATCAATATTAAACTAAGATTATTTCTGGTTTAATATCATCTGATAGAATTACAAAGCTTGTTTGTATATTCTATTCTATTGAAATGTGTCACGTATTATTTACCTCTGAACATATTTTCTATATCATTATCAAAACAGCAAAACCATAAATCAGATCAAAAATTCTCATTTTCATTCATAATCAAAAACATTGGATACAAGTGAGAATGAAAAAGATTCACTTATTGGGAGTTATTAGCTCCCTGATGCGTTCAAGAGCAGCATTCAATTTCTCTTCATGAGTCTTGCGAACTCGTTTCGCTGCTTCCACTGTAACATTCTGTTCATCAAAAATAATGATAGCAGACTGGCGACGGTTGACTTCTTCAATCTGTTCCGTCTGCATCTGTTCTCGTTCCTTCTGAAGAATTTTACAGCGTTCGGCTTCAGAGATATAAACAGCAGCCACCTCAGCTTGCTCTGTTTCCATGGCAGTAATTCGTTCTTGAAGTCGAGCCAATTCCTCTTTTAATTTCTTCAGCTCTTCAGTCTTGGACGCTTTATCCTTCTCCAGAAGCTCTACTCTTTGACGAGTAGCTAATATTTCTTCGCCCTTTTCTACTAATTTCTCAGTAGAAGAGGCAAGAAATGCTTCAAGAGCTGCTTGTTGGGACTGTGCTTCATGCTCTAATTGATTAATCTCAGTTGCAGTTAAAGATTGAAGGTCTTCCTTCTTAGTCTCCCAGTATTTTCGGATCGTTGCTTCTAATTCATCCAGGAGATGTTCAAAGAAGATGCACTGAGACTCGCAACCAGCATGTCGCAAAACCATGAGCGGGAACTTGACCATAGTTCGAAGATCAGAAAAAGGCATAGCTTCATCCTTCAAGAAACATCTGGAATATGTATCTAGATATGAGTAAATGATTTCTGAATACATTCCCAGAGTTCTTGCTAGCCCAGTCTCAAATCCAGGAGTCGCTGTCATCATGAAAGAAGAAGCCTGAATGTTCTCTATCCTGGGAACAGAAGTGTGTGCGACTGGAGAAGTTGGTACGTGTGAACTCCCTTCATCAGCATCAGCCTGGATAAGCGGAGCATGAGTCGAACTCATTGCTGCAGCAGTTCCTACAGTCAAAGAAAGGAAAAAAATATATATATCAGCATATAAAAAAATAGCAGAAATAGAATTTGAAATAAAGTTCTACCAGGTTGAGGTTCATATTCAATATGTGAAGGGAGTCTGGCATTTTCTCGTAGCCGGTCCATGATTGTATCCGACACCTGCTTCATATGGCTGCTTCCAGCTCCAGAATTACTGGGAGCCGAAGCATTATCTGGAGATTGAGCAGGTTCGGGACTAAGTGCCATTCTGTTCCCCTTTACTTTATCCTCATCATAAGGAGCAGAAGTGCCAGCATGCCAGTCTTCTCCTCCTTCAGCTTCTTCTTCTTCCTCATCTTCAGGATGAGCTTCTGATTCGGAGTCAATGATATTCACATCTTCATGAGTCTCAGGGACAGTGACAATAGCAAGCTCGGTATTGGCTGCCAGTTCGGTTGTCTCTGGAATATCGGTTCGAAGAATGATGTCTTGACAAACATTCTTTAACAGATCATCAGCAGCTGATAGCTCAGACGCCGGCACGTCTTCATCGCCTCTGGCCAAAGAAATATTTTCTTCAGCTTGAGTTTCAGGAACTTCTGACTGTTTTGTCACTTCTTCTGGAGCTGTTGCTTCTTTAGAGTAATCAATCTGGTCATCCAGTGCTTGAATGACGCCCTCTGTCCCATGCTCAAATGGGATTATCCTCATCTCCGAGGGTTCAATAGCTACTCCACTTGTGGTCGGAGCAGTTGTTTCCTGAGCTTGAACAGACTCTACTTCAGTCTGTTCAGTTGAAGCTGTTGCAAGGTGAATATCATCAGATTCGGTCTTCTCAGTAGAAGCTGCTTCATTGATTTCTGGCAAAACTCCTCCACTCATGATCGTTTCTAGGAGTTTGTTGCCCTTAATTTTGCTGACAGACTTCTTGACATATTTGCCTCTTGACCTCCTTATCAAAGGAGCGTCGTCTTCATCAGTCTCTTCGTCTTTATCAGCGGCATCGTCCTCATCAACCGAGATACCGCCTAAAGATGATGTAGCAGTCACTGAGACTCCTTTCTTCTTTTTCCTAGATGTTGGAGACTTAGTACTCCTCTTGGAGACAGTCTCAGATTCATCGCTTCTCTTCCTCTTAGAAAGAGATACAAATATAGGGGGGAGAACTTCATCAGGAAAATTTCCCTCCTGAAATAATTCATACAGAGGTTCAACCTCCGTTGTTTCATCTTCGGGTTCCGGAGGGAAATATTGAATAACAATCCTCTTCTTTGACCTCTTCGATTCATCCTCCACAACAAAGGTCTTTAGATTGAAACTCGGCCTGAAGGTGCTCGACGACACATAGAAGCGAGCATACGTGTAAAGCATCTTTGGCCCCGAGCTAGACAAAGGATTAGGCATAGAGAATACAACTTTTGTATCCCTAGCCACAAAATATCTCCAAGCACGAGCTCCGTCGATAAGCCCTCCACGAGCAGATAGGCAAGTGGTGGCGTTCCCAACGTGGAGTTGGTCATATCCGAATTGTCTGGCAAATCGGCTCAGATATGCCATTTCTTCGTGACGGTATACTAGATGAGAAGGCCGGATCCTCTGCAACCATTGAAAGGCTACATCGTCTAGCCTGTTCCCCATATCTCCGTCCATCATATTTAAAGGCATACTCTCATAGCCCTGTGGTGGAGGGACACATTGGATAGACCAATGTGATGCCCGATTCAAGACATTTCTGCATTCTGGAAGGGTGTGAACTTTCCAGAACGTCTCTCCAGAGTACCTCTCCAGAAAAAGACTGCTACTCCCTCCTGCCCCTGGAGGTATCAGACCATCATGATGAAGGAGAAGCCAACCATAAAGATACGTGAAGGGCATCTCTATCCTTGGGAATTCTTCAGTCATCAGCCTCTGAGCAGACAACATGTTAATTACAAAATTCCGAAGACCTGCATTTAGCCTACAGGTCATCGCTGATAATAAGTCCAGCTTGTAACCATACACAAGGCGCACCGCTGCAAAGATAACACCTCTGTGTATCCTGTCCAAGGAGCTGGAGCCAGGAACGATGAATCTCCTTAACCACAGAGATAGAAATCCGGCCAAGTGACCGTTCCTTGACAGACTCTTGCCACTCTGTCTCACATAAGAACTGAAAGTGGTTCCAGCTTTGAACTCGTACCAGTCTTCAGTGATGGTGAAATCCTTGCAGTCATATTTCTCCAAGAGATAAGTGATTTCACTTTCAGAGAGAGGCTTGAAGTTGCTAATCTGGTACCACCTCTTCTCATTTATTTTCTTCTCATCCTTTTTACGATTCATGAAAAGGTACGACATCCACTTCTGTATGTGGTTGCCTGCTTCATCTTTGGAACCCTTGTAATATAGAGTACATGTGCCAAAATGACACATCATCTCTTCAAATAGATGTACCATCTCTGGGTTCTGTTCTGACAGAAAGTTCAGCTCTTCTGTCGTGGGAACATATTCCTCATACGGCAGTGAGCCTGAAGGCAGGTGTGAGATGTATTCCATCTCATGAAGGGCGAAGCCCATCTCTTCTTTCGGAGTCATAAAGGTTCCCGTCCTATGGTTGTACCTCTCAACCAAAGCCAGGAACAGAAAAGGGTTAGGCTTGAAGCCGTAGGATGAATTGACGACGGCATCATAGAGATTTATCTTCTTCAGCTCAGTTTCAAAATTCTCCAAAGCCCAGTGGACTAAAGACTTCCATCTCACATTCTCCTGATTCATTAGACCGTTCATCCTCGGCGTCGAATCGGTCGGATAGAATGCATTCTTGTTGGACATGAATTCGTTTATGAAAATGGGCATCCTGAACGGCATCAATATGGCTGAGTCTTCAGGTGGTATGCATCCAGGCTTCAAACCCCGAAACACTGATACATGGTCTTCTGGGGCACTGAAAAATCCCTCCTTCCTGTAAATAATACGGCTTGCCTTCGCCTGCTGATATTCTGTCAAATACCAGGACATCTTTCTTGGATAGCTGGCATGCATAAGTCTCATAATTGACAAACCCCTGGAAACCTTTGGCCAGTACATGGGTTGTTTTACATCCCCTTCGAAGTAGAAGCACACCTTCTCTCTGATGCCCTTCGGCTGAGATTTCTGTGCTATGGCATCTCCGAATAAGAATGCTGGTTTCTTGTGGGATACCAGATCTAGACTCTGAAAAGGTTGTCCATTCATCAAGCAGAGCAGGGTTATATGATCTTGATTGGCCAACAATGATAGTCTTGCTTCAGGAAGATCAAATTGAGGGAATTGCACATGAGATAGATCATGCTTAAATGAGAAACTCAAGCACCCCTCATAATCCGCTTCTTCGCTTCGGATGTTCACTACAGAAAATGACAGAAAACAAAGTCAGATATATCTATGTCTATGCGTGTATTACAGTATTTGAAGGAAGTTCCAAAAGTCACGCAGACTCCATATGGATATACTACCATGACATGTTGAGTGATTTATTCACGCAGATGACTAATTCACGCAAAGTTCAGACAGATTAGGATGAAAGTCACGCATCATTGCCAGAATCACATTTAAGTGAAAATGACAAAAAAAACACACGCTGACAGATCAAGACTAATCTAATCTAGAAGATGACTCTCAGAAGTCTGCGTGAATAATTCAATATTGACATCTCTGTCAACATATGAAAAATCACACAGCATCATCATGAAAGCTGCGTGACTATTTCAAACATGGACATTTCTGCCAACGTGAAAAGTCACGCAGAGTCATGAGAGTCATGCTCCTTTGCGTGGAACACAGAGCTTTGTAAACACGAAGATGTGAAGTATGGCCGACCCTAAAGAGGGGGCATACTTTATTAATATCCTTTGCCCTAAGAAGGGGGGATATATTTCTGAAGTTTATTATCTTAAGATCCTAAAAATTCTATGTGGAGTTCATCTTCATCAAAGTCGTCTTTAACAGTTCATGTTCTCCCATCACTTACGATGCATAGGAGCTTGTGGGACTTCCTGTCGAGGAAGTCTGTCAGTAGTAGCACGCGAAGAAGTTGCAGGGGCTTTCCCCTTAGCCTGAGCATCAGCTTTCTTGGGAGCTGTCACGACCCGCACCCGGATATACGGGTACGAATACGTGGGCCACGCCCAGCCTACGCCGCGGTATCGGCGGTAGAACGCTGTCAAGTATACTATACTAACTACTACTTCTATGAATCTATATCTAGAAATGTACTCATGTCACATCACGAAAACTAAGGAAGATAAGACAAGAAATAATAACAATATCACTAGAACAACTAGAATCTACAATGATCATAAGACATGAAAGATAAAGAAGGAACAATAAGACTAACTAAGAATAACTACCAGGCAACTCACATAGAAGAATAGTGAGATCCACCTCAGCTAGCAACATCATGAAGTCCAATAATGAGGGCACAACTACTCCTAAAATTTTCATAACGTATCCAGTCAGGAGCGGAACGAGTACATATATCTCATAACAGATCTCAAGATAGAATAAAAGCTATAAGACTGTAAATAGAGCATATACAATAAATCATGGAGTGTACATGTATGTATCATGGCATGGTAAGCTGTAAAGCTAGAGCTAGAACAAAAAATAGAACGAGATCATGGCATGTACACGAATCAAGGTAAGCTATATATCCAATGTGTGTGAGTAGTAGTTTCAGCTTGTGATCGGCTTGGGTACCTGTCAAGAATCGGCCTGGCAAGTCATAAGTGCGGTATATGACTCACACTGTTCGGGAATCGGGATGGATCTGATCACAGGCATACGCTACTACTCCCCCTACCCCAACTGGTAGAATGGATCCAAACAGGACACGTCACTGCACGGGATTCTAATGAGAAGGTCGCGAACCTGCTCTAGAATCAGTGACCATATATCGAGCAAGAGCTACAAGGGTGCTTGCACAATACATCCCAACCTAAGAAGGAGAGACATCTCTCGTCGGGATCCAAGAATACCAATCCGTGAGAACCATGTGTCGGGAATAAGCATATCAACACTAAGTACATGAATCATAACAGTTATCATAAATTGTGAATAAGTTATCAGAGAATGTACTCGCCTGGGATCCTGCTGTCAATATGAATCAGGGTTCGGAGTAAAGCCACAGACCTAAAGATGAAATAATACAAGAGCTGATCAGGGTCAAAAGGCATACTAACATCTAGGTCAAACTAAGTCAAACTAAGACAAACTGGGTCAAGGTTGACGTACAGTTGACTTTGGTCAACTGGTCAACTTCGGTCAACTCTAAGTCTAATCTAGGTTAAATAGGTCAATGGTTGACCTACAGTTGACTTTGGTCAAAAAGTCAACGTTGGTCAAATCTGGTCAAACCTAGGTCAGCTGTTGACTCTACTTCGACGTCTAGTCAAAGTAGTCAACCATGGTCAAGCTAGTCTATATAAATATCTACAAGGTCAACTTATGAATTTCAGTGATTTAGAAATCACTGAAATCGACAGGTCTCTAAAACAACCAAAAGGAGAAAAATATTATAATAATAGGGTGACACAAAAGGAAAAAAAATCTACAGATGTTGTCGGATGATGAAACTAACATCACCAACGTGTCCAGAATGGTCAAATAAGGTAGGATTGCCTGTCCAAAAGTCCAGTTTGGACACAGGGGCAAAATGATAATTTCGGGCCAAAATGATGTCCGCCGTTGGACACACTTTGCACCGAAAAACGTGCCGAAATAAAAGTGCTCAAAACCTAACAAATTATATGTCCACGAATCCAGAATGAAGATACGATCCCAACGGTATATCCAGAATTGGATTCCGTTGACCCGATCTCAAATTGGTCCGTTGACCCGCACATTGGAAACCGATTTGCACGGAAAAGCGTGTCGGAGCCAATATCCTCAAAACTCAGCAAATTATATGTCAACGAGTCCAGAATGACGATACGAACTCAACGGTATATTCGGAATTGGATTCCGATGAGCCGGCGTCAAAAAGTCCCGTTGACTCAGAAAGTGGGACCCGTTTTGCACCGAAATGCGTGCCCGGGCCCACGTTCTCCAAATCAGGCAAACTTTATATGAAAACAGGCCAGAACGACGCCACGAGTCTACTGGTGGTGTCAGAATTTGAATCCGGAGTCCCGGGTTCAAAAATGGAATTTAACTAGTGCAAATTAAAGAATTCGAACGGCCAACTTTGGCGTCGAATTCGACCGACCTAACAAACTCAAACTGAAATGAAATCTAAAGGGGGCAGGAAGAGGGTTATACCAGCTGTGCACCGGAACTGGTGGCGCACAAAACGGAGCTGCGATGGAGGAGATACGAACCCGCGAAGTTGGCGTCGCGAAACTGTCCAAAAATAACGCAATTAAATCGTCAACTTGGTGGCCAATTTTCACACGGCAAACGACAGAATTAACGGGTGAAATTTTAGGGGAGTGAAGAGCTATATACCGAGATTGCGTCGGAGGAAAGAGATCGCCGATCCAACGGTCGGATCTCCCAGAAAATCGACGCGAAGTTGCTGTTTTGGGACGCGAATTCTGGACTTCGCGCGCGCGCGTCACGGCGGAATCTCGTGCAAAACGCACGGATCGACTGTGCGTTGCGCCGGGGAGGATGGCGGTGGCCAGGGGGAGGTCGCCCGGGGTGCGCGCGCCGGAGGTGGGGCTCGCCGGCGGCGGCGGTTGGCCGCGCGGTGGCGCGCGACGGCGGGCAGCGCCGCCGGAGCTGCTGCTCGCGCTGCTGTTGCAGCTGCAGCTAGCTGCTGCTCCTGCGCTGCGGTGGCACTCGGCCGCGGAGCAGCCGGGGGGGGGGGGGAAAAGCTCGCCGGCCACGTGGTGGCGCACGACGGCGGAGATGGTGTGGGGGATGGTGGCGGTTTGTGAAAGTGGTGGTGGTGGTGTTTCTCGGCCAGCCAGGGAGGAGGAGGAGAATGGTGAGGGTGGTAGTGGTGGCTCGATGATGATGGTGAGGGTGTTGGTGGTGGTGGTGCCCTTCTTCTTCAAGAAGAAGAAGAAGAACAAGAAGATGAAGATGAAGAAGAATAAGAAGAAGAAGAAAGATGATGATGAGAGAGAGAGAGAGAGGTTGCGTGTGTGTGCTGGTAGGGGTGTCGGCTAGATAGGGGTGGGGGTTGTGATGAGCATGGAGGTGGTGGTGAGGATAGGGGAGGGTGAGTATAAGTGAGTTATGAGTGAGTGTATATATATATGTATATATATATATATAAAGAGAGGGGGTGAGTATAGGAGGGGGATATTAATGTAGAGAGGGGGTGAGGATTGTGATGTCGGCTGGTAGGGGGTTTTAGGTGAGAGAGAGAGAGGTTAAATGTAGAGAGAGGGAGTTAGAGAGAGAGATACAAGTATATATCATATGTATATATATATATATACATAATATAATGGAGAGAGAGATAAAATATATAAAAGAAATATTTTGAGTGGGCAAAAATGGGAAAACACCAGTGGGGTGTATGGGCAGTCATGACAGGGCCCACACTAAACTGGGTTGGGCGTTAGGCCAAGTTTGGACAAAGTCGAAACCGAGATTTAATTAATTGAATAAATTAAACCAAATTAAATCATGGATAAAATATGAGCACAAGGGGGATCGAAATTGTGGCACGCAAGTGACATCTGCATAGTTTACTCAAAACAGGCCAGGGCCATATTTTGGGTCGACTGGATTGGGTCGATGTCGGGTCCCGAAATTAAATTGAAATTTAAATCAGGTTTTACGGCAGATAATTAATTGGCCTAAATTGAACCGAAAGTTGTGCGAAGGAAATGGAGCACAAAATGGAGTATCTGAGTGGGACACGAAGGTCAGGGGTGAAGAGCGTCTCGAGTAGATCAGGCATGACAAGTTGGTTTCGAGAAAATGACTAGTCTGGTGCTCCTAAATTAAAAGCCACGGTAACGCGCATATGATGATCAAGGAAAAGAGTGGGAATTCAATTAATAATTAAATGGTCTAATATTGACCCGAACTTGCGCGAGGCAAAAAGGATACAAGGGAACAAGTTCGAGTGGGACACGATATATCAAAATGAAGATAATCTCGTCTACTATAAACTCCAAGAAGGAAGTTTCCAGAGACTGGCATCCCTGATGCTCTAGAATTCCAAGTCACGGTAAAGAGCATTAAATCAAATAATAATCAGATAATAATATTCTAATTAATTGATTATTAAAATAAAAAAAAAATCA
Organism: Iris pallida; assembly: GCA_029216955.1. Taxonomy (NCBI): domain Eukaryota; kingdom Viridiplantae; phylum Streptophyta; class Magnoliopsida; order Asparagales; family Iridaceae; genus Iris; species Iris pallida. The sequence goes on along the minus strand of JANAVB010005699.1, from coordinate 27,115 downwards.
GCCCTAAATTCAGGGGCTTACAATCCTACCCACCTTATAAAAATTTCGTCCTCGAAATTAAAGGTTGGTAGTGGGGTTAAAATATGATAGAAGGTTTAGGCAATATTTTAGGCACGATCCAAGAATGATGAGTTTGCACAATCAAGAAAATCGATTTACAATTGTTCAGGCACGATGAGGGATTTGGCACGATAGAATCATGATATGAACAAAATCATATGTGCATGATTTCAGAAATAAGTCAAGTCATTGGGGCACGATTTTTTTAGAGACGATTAGAGGAATCGACGATATGAATGAAGTTCAAGTACGGGGTGACCCGTAGGGCTTAGGTTGATGGAAATCAACCTGAAAGTCGCACAGGCCCGATCAAGATGAAAAGCTAACCATGACCAAAATAAGGTTTGGCAAGGTTGAGATAAAATTTCAGACACAAACAAAAATCGAAGTCAATGTCTTATAGGCCCGATCAGAGATTAAGGAGGATGATTGATAAAATCATGAAATACGATCCAAGTTCGAACGCGATTAAAATCGAAAATAGTCTAAGTTCACTTGGCACGATTTGAGGGTTAAGATTATCAAGATCATGAAAATCAAAGTTGGATAGTCATGATCTAAAACAGGGCTAAGAGAAGCAAATGGAGGAAAAATTTGAGAATTGCACGATTTAGAGATAGATTTGATAGAAATCAGATTATAGGTCACATAAGCACGATCAAGATCCAAGTTCAGTTATGAAAGGCGATAAAATCATGAATTCGAAATCAAGGTCCTAAAAGCACAATTTAGGAAGGAACCCAAGTCACAAGGAATTTGAAGTCATCTAGAGTATAGTCAGCAATCAAGACTCTTTAGCACGATAAAAAGACGACCAAAATTGATTGGTCATGGACAGAAGGGAATCAAAATCTTAACAGTATCAAAATTTAAGAAACTATTGAGATATAAACATTTTCAAAATTTTTAGAGTTTCCAAGTGTAGATGTCAGATGTAGATATGATGTAGGTGATTGGTGGAACCAAGACATAATTGATCAAGACGGAGGAAATAAGGGTAAGATGAGGAAATCATCATGCGATGAGGAATAGAAGAATGGGAAAACAGAAGTAATAGTAGGAACTGCTCTTGCCTAATAGGTTAAAACAAGTGAATCAATTTAAGATACAATCTGATAACCATACACGTCTATCCCAAATCATGTTGCCAGAATTCTGGCCACGCCAGTAAGCATAGCGGTAATAAACAATAAAGTCCATAACTATGGTATACACCCTATAATCATGTCACCTAGATTCCTTACCACGCCACCCGGTATGGCTGCAAGAGAACCTAAATGACATAACTAGGATAGTATATCCAAAATCAGGCTCTATGTCCATGTCTCGCTAGCTAATATGACTGCGATGAATTCTAAACTCCATAAATAAAGTAGACACTTACCGTTCTCATCGTCCTTGTCCAAAATATGTTTATCAGGATATCTTAACTTAATTCTTAAAAGAATTATCCAAAACAAAATTAAAGGTCAACAACGAATATTAAGATTTAAAATTCAACAACAAGTCAAGGGTAAGTTAATAGAAACAACGGAAACAACTTCCGAGATGGGGTTCAGAGAAAAATCTCAGGAAAAGTCCAGAGGGTACTACCTAGGTCAAGATAGAAAATGGTAGAATATAATCTAAAACAAACCTCGACCATGATACGAGGTTGATAAATCATATTCTCTCCCCAACCTAGATGATATACAAGTCCAACTTATACCTTCCTCTGGGGTCCACAAACTCATTCCAAGAAAGAATAAAGTACGATAACTGAGAGATATCCCAGGAATCAGGACGGATAGAAACGAATGGAGAAAGATTCGAAGAGTTTCGAAATAAGATTCTCAGGGGTCATCCCTAGAATCTACCAAGAGTTCCTAATATGTGACGGAGTACCAAAATCCTAAATTATTCCATTACTCAACTTTAATCCTAGGGCAGGCTCGCAGTAGTACAGATAAACTCAAGTACTACCACGACTTCGCATTAACTGCAAAGACTGACCTGCATGGGCCACCACTAAAAACGTGTCACGACCCGCACCCGGATATACGGGTACGAATACGTGGGCCACGCCCAGCCTACGTCGCGGTATCGGCGGTAGAACGCTGTCAAGTATACTATACTAACTACTACTTCTATGAATCTATATCTAGAAATGTACTCATGTCACATCACGAAAACTAAGGAAGATAAGACAAGAAATAATAACAATATCACTAGAACAACTAGAATCTACAATGATCATAAGACATGAAAGATAAAGAAGGAACAATAAGACTAACTAAGAATAACTACCAGGCAACTCACATAGAAGAATAGTGAGATCCACCTCAGCTAGCAACATCATGAAGTCCAATAATGAGGGCACAACTACTCCTAAAATTTTCATAACGTATCCAGTCAGGAGCGGAACGAGTACATATATCTCATAACAGATCTCAAGATAGAATAAAAGCTATAAGACTGTAAATAGAGCATATACAATAAATCATGGAGTGTACATGTATGTATCATGGCATGGTAAGCTGTAAAGCTAGAGCTAGAACAAAAAATAGAACGAGATCATGGCATGTACACGAATCAAGGTAAGCTATATATCCAATGTGTGTGAGTAGTAGTTTCAGCTTGTGATCGGCTTGGGTACCTGTCAAGAATCGGCCTGGCAAGTCATAAGTGCGGTATATGACTCACACTGTTCGGAAATCGGGATGGATCTGATCACAGGCATACGCTACTACTCCCCCTACCCCAACTGGTAGAATGGATCCAAACAGGACACGTCACTGCACGGGATTCTAATGAGAAGGTCGCGAACCTGCTCTAGAATCAGTGACCATATATCGAGCAAGAGCTACAAGGGTGCTTGCACAATACATCCCAACCTAAGAAGGAGAGACATCTCTCGTCGGGATCCAAGAATACCAATCCGTGAGAACCATGTGTCGGGAATAAGCATATCAACACTAAGTACATGAATCATAACAGTTATCATAAATTGTGAATAAGTTATCAGAGAATGTACTCGCCTGGGATCCTGCTGTCAATATGAATCAGGGTTCGGAGTAAAGCCACAGACCTAAAGATGAAATAATACAAGAGCTGATCAGGGTCAAAAGGCATACTAACATCTAGGTCAAACTAAGTCAAACTAAGACAAACTGGGTCAAGGTTGACGTACAGTTGACTTTGGTCAACTGGTCAACTTCGGTCAACTCTAAGTCTAATCTAGGTTAAATAGGTCAATGGTTGACCTACAGTTGACTTTGGTCAAAAAGTCAACGTTGGTCAAATCTGGTCAAACCTAGGTCAGCTGTTGACTCTACTTCGACGTCTAGTCAAAGTAGTCAACCATGGTCAAGCTAGTCTATATAAATATCTACAAGGTCAACTTATGAATTTCAGTGATTTAGAAATCACTGAAATCGACAGGTCTCTAAAACAACCAAAAGGAGAAAAATATTATAATAATAGGGTGACACAAAAGGAAAAAAAATCTACAGATGTTGTCGGATGATGAAACTAACATCACCAACGTATCCAGAATGGTCAAATAAGGTAGGATTGCCTGTCCAAAAGTCCAGTTTGGACACAGGGGCAAAATGATAATTCCGGGCCAAAATGATGTCCGCCGTTGGACACACTTTGCACCGAAAAACGTGCCGAAATAAAAGTGCTCAAAACCTAACAAATTATATGTCCACGAATCCAGAATGAAGATACGATCCCAACGGTATATCCAGAATTGGATTCCGTTGACCCGATCTCAAATTGGTCCGTTGACCCGCACATTGGAAACCGATTTGCACGGAAAAGCGTGTCGGAGCCAATATCCTCAAAACTCAGCAAATTATATGTCAACGAGTCCAGAATGACGATACGAACTCAACGGTATATCCGGAATTGGATTCCGATGAGCCGGCGTCAAAAAGTCCCGTTGACTCAGAAAGTGGGACCCGTTTTGCACCGAAATGCGTGCCCGGGCCCACGTTCTCCAAATCAGGCAAACTTTATATGAAAACAGGCCAGAACGACGCCACGAGTCTACTGGTGGTGTCAGAATTTGAATCCGGAGTCCCGGGTTCAAAAATGGAATTTAACTAGTGCAAATTAAAGAATTCGAACGGCCAACTTTGGCGTCGAATTCGACCGACCTAACAAACTCAAACTGAAATGAAATCTAAAGGGGGCAGGAAGAGGGTTATACCAGCTGTGCACCGGAACTGGTGGCGCACAAAACGGAGCTGCGATGGAGGAGATACGAACCCGCGAAGTTGGCGTCGCGAAACTGTCCAAAAATAACGCAATTAAATCGTCAACTTGGTGGCCAATTTTCACACGGCAAACGACAGAATTAACGGGTGAAATTTTAGGGGAGTGAAGAGCTATATACCGAGATTGCGTCGGAGGAAAGAGATCGCCGATCCAACGGTCGGATCTCCCAGAAAATCGACGCGAAGTTGCTGTTTTGGGACGCGAATTCTGGACTTCGCGCGCGCGCGTCACGGCGGAATCTCGTGCAAAACGCACGGATCGACTGTGCGTTGCGCCGGGAAGGATGGCGGTGGCCAGGGGGAGGTCGCCCGGGGTGCGCGCGCCGGAGGTGGGGGTCGCCGGCGGCGGCGGTTGGCCGCGCGGTGGCGCGCGACGGCGGGCAGCGCCGCCGGAGCTGCTGCTCGCGCTGCTGTTGCAGCTGCAGCTAGCTGCTGCTCCTGCGCTGCGGTGGCACTCGGCCGCGGAGCAGCCGGGGGGGGAAAAGCTCGCCGGCCACGTGGTGGCGCACGGCGGCGGAGATGGTGTGGGGGATGGTGGCGGTTTGTGAAAGTGGTGGTGGTGGTGTTTCTCGGCCAGCCAGGGAGGAGGAGGAGAATGGTGAGGGTGGTAGTGGTGGCTCGATGATGATGGTGAGGGTGTTGGTGGTGGTGGTGCCCTTCTTCTTCAAGAAGAAGAAGAAGAACAAGAAGATGAAGATGAAGAAGAATAAGAAGAAGAAGAAAGATGATGATGAGAGAGAGAGAGAGGTTGCGTGTGTGTGCTGGTAGGGGTGTCGGCTAGGTAGGGGTGGGGGTTGTGATGAGCATGGAGGTGGTGGTGAGGATAGGGGAGGGTGAGTATAAGTGAGTTATGAGTGAGTGTATATATATATGTATATATATATATATAAAGAGAGGGGGTGAGTATAGGAGGGGGATATTAATGTAGAGAGGGGGTGAGGATTGTGATGTCGGCTGGTAGGGGGTTTTAGGTGAGAGAGAGAGAGGTTAAATGTAGAGAGAGGGAGTTAGAGAGAGAGATACAAGTATATATCATATGTATATATATATATATACATAATATAATGGAGAGAGAGATAAAATATATAAAAGAAATATTTTGAGTGGGCAAAAATGGGAAAACACCAGTGGGGTGTATGGGCAGTCATGACAGGGCCCACACTAAACTGGGTTGGGCGTTAGGCCAAGTTTGGACAAAGTCGAAACCGAGATTTAATTAATTGAATAAATTAAACCAAATTAAATCATGGATAAAATATGAGCACAAGGGGGATCGAAATTGTGGCACGCAAGTGACATCTGCATAGTTTACTCAAAACAGGCCAGGGCCATATTTTGGGTCGACTGGATTGGGTCGATGTCGGGTCCCGAAATTAAATTGAAATTTAAATCAGGTTTTACGGCAGATAATTAATTGGCCTAAATTGAACCGAAAGTTGTGCGAAGGAAATGGAGCACAAAATGGAGTGTCTGAGTGGGACACGAAGGTCAGGGGTGAAGAGCGTCTCGAGTAGATCAGGCATGACAAGTTGGTTTCGAGAAAATGACTAGTCTGGTGCTCCTAAATTAAAAGCCACGGTAACGCGCATATGATGATCAAGGAAAAGAGTGGGAATTCAATTAATAATTAAATGGTCTAATATTGACCCGAACTTGCGCGAGGCAAAAAGGATACAAGGGAACAAGTTCGAGTGGGACACGATATATCAAAATGAAGATAATCTCGTCTACTATAAACTCCAAGAAGGAAGTTTCCAGAGACTGGCATCCCTGATGCTCTAGAATTCCAAGTCACGGTAAAGAGCATTAAATCAAATAATAATCAGATAATAATATTCTAATTAATTGATTATTAAAATTAAAAAAAAAATCAGCCCTAAATTCAGGGGCTTACAGGAGCCATTGCTGCTGAGAAAGAAGAAGAAGAAGTTGGGGAAGAAAGAGTTCGTTGGGGAAGATGAAGTTCTCTTCTGTGGGTTCTCTCTTTCAAATGCAAGTAAAGAAGGAAAGAAGTAATCTATGGCTTATTTATAGGCTTATGAAGAATTCCAAACGGTCCATCATGATTTGCCTCGATTTAGGAGATTGATACGGGATCCTAACTGCACAGAATCCCAACAGTCCAATCATTCAGGAATAAATATCTCTTTAAAGTCATCTCAGTGTGACTAAATTCATTTTTAACATCTCGATTTCAAAGTATTTCGAAATAATTTATCATTTTTTCGAAAACTTTGAAGGGGGTTTTGTAGGCCTTAAAAATGAATAGTCACGCTGAGTTGATCAGAACAAGGTCCAAAAGTCACGCTGAGTTGATCAGGACAATATTAAAAAAGTCACGCTGGGAGACAGCTCATCATTTGTCAGAGTATCATCATGACTGATAGCACGACAGTCGAGGAATGTCTTCTCGTATGCCACGTATGCACAGAACTTGAGAGATCACAGCCGACTATTGCGTGACTTTCGAAATCTTCTTCAGCAAGACTCAGCCTTCGTCAAGTTGGCGTACCAAAAGAGCTTCCTGTCATTTAATGTGACTGACAAAAGCAATCACTGTCAGAGATTTTGTGTCAGTCGAGGCACGTCGAATCAAGACAGCTGGCAGTCATGCCTCAATCGTGCGTGGATTTTGAGCCTTCTGGCTCAAGCCTGCGTGTATTTTGAACCTATATGTTACTTCCTCAAGTCTGCGTGTATTTTGAGCTTTCTGTCTCAAGTTTACGTGGATTCTGAAGTTTTTTCCCTCAAGTCTGTGTGGATTTTGAAGCTTTTTGCCCCAAGTCTGCGTGGATCCTGAAGCTTCTTATCCCAAGTTTGCGTGGATTTTGAAGCTTTCTGCCCCGAGTCTGCGTGGATTTCGTCTTCAACAAGTCTGCGTGGATTTCATCAAATTGGAGTACGTGGCAGCCATGCCACTGATCTCTCGCCTGCGTGTCCTGTAACTTGCACACGACTCATGCATGATTGCCATGTGTCCAACAGTTACAGGCCACGTCCAGTAACTGCTCACAACCTTGCGTATGTTAAATCCTGCGTAATTTTTAACTAGACAAAGGCTGTGAAGACAGTTATCCTTTCAGTTATTTTTGACTCTATAAATAGAGTTCTTTTTCTCATTCATTGTACAGATACATAGTTATCTAACTTACTATCAAAATTTTGAGAGCTTTTCTTCTTCGCATAGTCCAAGGGATAAAGCGATCGTCTTCTAGATCGGATTCCTATAGATGTAATTTTCCCAGAAACACAATAAATAAAGTGAATTTATTTATGGAAAACACCCACATGAGTGAAAACACTAATACCTCCAGCAAAGGATATCATATAATAAAGAGGCTAAGGAAAGGAGGTCTGTCCACCTTTTAGGTTTTATACATCGTCAAAAGTTTTGCCACTAGATAGGCCACGCAATTGTCTACAATTGTATAGAAGAAAAGTTTAGGAGTCTAACTAGTTTAGGAGTCCAATCCTGAGGTCAGGATAGTGACCACGCAATTGTAATTGTGAAAACTGTTTTATGTTGGAAATGTGAACAACATTTTATTTAACAGTTCTACTTATGAAATTCATTCTGTCATTTGATAACTATTTTTTGTTGGAAAATTATATTTGAATCACACATTTGGATTATGAAGATATTCTAAGAAATAAGTGCATAATTGATTTTTTTTAGTATATTTTAAGTTCAGCCTGAGGTAAATTATAATCATGGCTCCGTCCTTGTTTATCATGTTTGTCCTTCAACCTCCTTGATTTTAACAGGGGATACCAACAAGTGGGTGATACACAATGGATAAAGATTGGGTAAAGTTTAGAAGGTTACTATTGAATCCCTGAAACCATAAATATTAATATATAAATACTATTAGTGTCTTTCTTTAATATAATATTGAAGTTTGCTTTTACTTGTAGAGATTCACAAGCATATCAAAATGGAGCACGAAGGTTTGCTGATACGATTCAAGCTAGTAAGGGAAATCTAAAAAAAATCCAGTGTCCTTGTTGCCATTGTTTAAGCCATCGATTCCACCATTTTGATACAGTTTATGAGCACATAGTTATATTTGGGATGGATCCTACATACGATAAATGGGCCTTTCATGGGAAAAGTTCTACTGCAACTAGAGATGAAGCTTTAGAAACACCTGAAGAATATAGAATGTTTAGAGATGCATATTATGAAGATGATTTCTTTGAGGGCAACGATAACAATACAGAACCTGCACATGAAAGAAGAGAACCACATTTTGCAAATCTTGTGGAGGATGCTGAACTCCCTTTATATGGTGGTTCTACTTACACAAAGATGGCTGCGGTCGTTGCCCTATACAAGTACAAATCTAAACATAGTCTCACGGACAACGGTTTCAATGAACTTCTTGAGATGCTAGGCAAACTTCTACCTCAAAACAACAAACTTCATGATTCATTATATTCAACAAAGAAGCTACTTAAGGAATTTGATTTAGGCTATGAGAAGATACATGCTTGTGTGAATGATTGTTGTTTGTTTAGAAAGGAAAAGGAATATATGAATACATGTCCAAAATATGGGACTTCACGGTGGAAAGTTGATGCACGCACTAATAAAATTGAAAATGGAGTCCCTGCAAAGGTATTGAGGTACTTTCCTATAATACCAAGATTTAGGAGAATGTTTAAATCACTTGAAAAGGCAGAACAATTAATATGGCATCACACTCACAAAAGTCAGGATGGAAAGATACGGCACCCTGTTGATTCAATGGCATGGAATATGATCGACAGTAAGTGGCCTAATTTTGCATCAGATCCACGTAATCTTAGGCTTGGCCTTTCATCTGATGGATTTAATCCTTTCAGTGATCGTAGTACTCAGTATAGTTGTTGGCCTGTGATTTTGGTTGCTTATAATCTTCCCCCATCCTTATGTATGTCAAAGGAAAACTTAATGCTGACATTATTGATCCCTGGGCCGAAGCAACCAGGAAATGATATAGATGTCTACTTGGAGCTACTTATAGAAGATTTGAAAGAGTTGTGGACAAATTGTGTGAGTGTTTATGATGCATTCACTAAATCCACATTTAATTTGAAGGTTGTTTTAATGTGGACAATAAATGACTTTCCAGCTTATGAAAATTTATCTGGATATTCTACAAAAGGCAGAGCAGCTTGTCCGGTATGTGGAATTGAGACATCTTCAAGAAGGTTGCCTAATTGTAAGAAGCATGTATACATGGACCATAGACGGTTTCTTGCGCACAATCATCCATTTAGATTAAAAAAGTCATGGTTTGATGGAAACGAAGAACATAGAGGGAAGCCTAAAGCACTAAGAGGTTCAGAAATTTTTGATGTGGTAAAGAAGCATGTAAATGATTGGGGGAAACCAAAGAACGAAGATAACAACCATGTCAACAATTGTGGACAACCAGCAAAAGAAGGTAAGAAAAGGAAGAAAGAGAACATGAGGAAGAAGAAGCAACAACTGAATGTTGATTCAATATGGCCTTGGAAGAAAAAATCAATTTTCTTTGAGTTACCTTATTGGGAGGTACTATAATTAACTCTCTCTCTCTCTCTCTCTCTCTCTCTCCCTCCCTTTCTTTCTATCATTTTCTGAATATAAAATCTATTTTCAGTTATAAATTTAATACGTCTTCTTTATATGATGTTTCAGAGTTTACTTTTGCGACACAATTTAGATGTGATGCACATTGAGAAGAACATTTGTGAGAGCATTATTGGCACAATATTGAATATAAAGGGAAAAACAAAGGATGGACTGAATTCTCGTAAAGATATGGAAGAAATGGGCATACGGAGAGAACTACATGCTGAAAAAGTAGGGGACAAGTTTCGATGGGCAGCAGGTTCATACAATTTATCGAAATCGGAGAAGAAATTATTTTGCAAGAGGCTTGCAAATTTACGATTGCCTGATGGTTACAGCTTCAACATTTCAAATCATGTGTCATTGCAAGATTCTAAGATTTTAAACCTCAAGTCCCATGATTGTCACATTCTACTCCAACAAGTCTTGTCAGTAGCATTAAGAGGACTTCTGCCAAAGGGTACGAGAACTGCAATATTTCGACTTTGTTTATTTTTTAATGAATTATGCCAAAGAGTGATTGATAAAAACAAATTAGAACAACTAGAAGTTGAAGGGGCAGAAACTTTGTGCTTATTAGAAAAAAAAATTCCTCCATCATTTTTTGATGTTATGGTGCATCTCACAATTCATCTTGCAAGAGAAGCTCGAATTGGTGGGCCAGTACAATTTCGTTGGAAGTACCCTTTTGAGAGGTAATACATTGCATTTTAAATTTATAATAAACTTAAAAATTATTCTATACTATACTAATATTAGTTTTTAATTAGATTTATGAAGGTGCTAAAAGGATATGTTAGAAATCATTTACGGCCTGAAGGATGTATAGCAGAAAGGTATCTTGCTGAAGAATGCTCAAGTTTTTGTAGCGGGTACATAAAGCAAGCTGCTGAAATTGGTGCTCAACATAGGCGCAATGATGATTTTGAAAATGAAACTATTAGAGAAGGGAGGCCAATTTCTAAGGGGCAAATAAGAACAATGTCTTCTGACATGTTAGAGATCGCTCATCGTACTATTTTGTTTAACAGTTCTGAAGTCGAACCATATACTAAGTAAGTATGATTACAAATTATAAACATATTTTCACTTAAAATTTTTGTAACTTTTTATGTGCTTATATTGTAATACCAGAATGCATCTAGAGGAACTTATGCATTTGGATAGGCGTATTTTGAAGAATGAAAGCTTGTTACAAAAGAGACATACAGAGACTTTCATAGGATGGCTAAAAAATAAAGTCAAAATGGGCCAAGCTGGCACTATGTCGAGCACATTAAGGTGGCTAGCATGTGGACCTAAAAAGGATGTATTATCCTTCTCAGGTTATGTCATCAATGGTCATCGATTTCATACGAAAGTTGCCGAAAAAAGCACACAAAACAGCGGTGTTTCAATTGAAGCATAAACAGTTTGTCGATCTAGTGCAAGAGACACATCTCATGTCATTGGAAAAGTATCTTATTATGGGGTTATTAAAGACATAATTTTGCTTGACTACTACAATTTTCAAGTTCCTTTATTTCAATGTGATTGGGCAAACATAGAAAATGGTGTCAAAGTTGAAGAGGGATTTACATTGGTTAACCTTCACCAATGGCAAAGTCAATTCGAGAAAGATCCATTTATTTTAGCCTCACAAGCAAAGCAAGTATTTTATTCAAGAGAGAGTGATGCATCAAATTGGTATGTTGTTCTAAAAGCACCACCAAGAGGATTTTATGAGTTAGAAAGCTTCGAAGCTAATGAATACATGCCATGTGCACCATTAGATGTATTACAACTTGATCCGAATCTTGATGGTGAAGGTTATGTAAGACATGATTGTGATAAGATTACTTCGGATGAGGTAAATGATTTTCTGACCCGGAGGACATTTTAATATTTGATGTGTTACATTATTCATTAAATTGCACTTATTGATTATGTTGCAGGTATATGGGGCTACTGAGTATTAACTAAGACTGGGAATCTGGTCATAGCAACTTGTTTCAAGTGTTGGTGTTTGCAATGTCATGAGATTTTGTATTCTGGTCATAGCAACTTGTTTCAACTTGTTTCAAGTATTAGTGTTTATGTTGCCAATAGGCTTGACTATCAAAGAAGAGGAAACCTATTTCTTGCTTATGTTTGGTTCAACTTCTATTTTTGTGTGGTTCTGTCAATATATTTGTGCTTCAGACTTTGTTTAGTTCTGGCCACCCCGTTAGATTCTGTTCATACATGCTTTTGTTAATATATTGTAATTGCTTGAATTGGAATTCTATGATTTAAAAGAACTATTTTAATTAACATGCATGCAATTGTATTTTGCAGAGTTATTCCAAAGTCTTTGATCCTAATAGAGGTGAGCTTTGATCCGAAATTACATACTTTATATTATTTTATGTCACTGTTGGTTCCCGAAATTACATACATGAGTTTCAGACTTCACATGAGTTTCATCCATGAAGATTCTTGTTGTACTGAGATTCCATATGTAGCATATTACAAACAATTATACTCAATTTTGGATGATATTAGATATAGCCAAGTTATATATCACATTTCTTCAAATTTAAGGTGAAAGTGAAATATGGGTGTCACATATTACCAATAATTACAGAGCCAGTTTTAAAAATTAATGATGCTGCTGCTCCAATTAGTGAGTATAAATATTAATGTTGTTGCTGCCTATATGTCTATCAGGTAGCATAATTGATTGCAGTTTTGAGTATATGTGGGCTGAGTATCAGTAAAACTTTTCATATGCTATGTATGTGCTTCATTCTTGCTATGATACCTGTGCTATTAAAAATTCTTGCTGGAATTTTGGGTTTGGTTTTGTATCTTTTGATACTTGTGCTTCATTCTATGCATGTGTTTCCACCTTATTAGGAGAAAAATTCCTCTTATTTGATACTTGGGCTGAGTATCAGTTTTGAGTATTTGTTCTTTCTTGGTCACATGACTTATAACACTTAATACTTGTTTCAGGAAGGGAGATTGTTTATGTTCCTTTTTAAGTCTGGACTAAACACTCACCAAGTTGATTATTGTTGTACTATAAAGAAGGATTGGGTAACATGTAAAATATAAAGTTACTCCAAGAGAGCTTGGCCACAGAACAAAGACTGATTATATTTTATATTAAAATTGACAGATGTAACCGAATTCGAGAACAAATAGGATATTTAAGGGTCACATGGTTGGTGTAAAACTTAATATTTTATGGAGATACATGTTAAAAGGGGGAGATATGACACAGAAACCAAACTTAATATTACATGGTATAATAGTTAGCATGACATTAGAGAAGCTTTGGCTCTCTTTTAGAAGCTTGGCTGGCTGAAGCATGTCAGTAAAACATTACTGCTGCTGCACTTTTGAAAGTGAAATATTACTAGGAGGAAATTTCCTTTTACAAATTAAAAGCTTTGTGCTATGATACATGTGCTATTCTTGAGCTATTGTTTTAGTTATTGACAAGAGGCATGTCAACAAGAGGCATGTCAATAAAACATTACTGTTGTTGCTGCCTATATGCCAATCAGTTAGCATAATTGATTGCAGATTTCAATATATGTGGGCTGAGTAAAACATTGTTGCAACATTAGAGAAGCTTGGTTGGCTCTCTTTTAGAGAAGCTTGGTGGGCTGAGTAAAACATTGATGGTTATGGCAAGCCTATTATCAACTGTGGTAAGAGGATATGCAGAAGATTTTGTTTGGTTGGGGTATCATGTAGGAACGGAGAATGTTTTCTTGCATTCAATTTCCTTTTTCTTTTCCCATATTCTTCCAAAGAAGATATAAAACCTAAGGGCCCGTTTGGTTGCAAGAACTACTTAACCTATGATACAAATTATACTGCAGCTGCTCTTTGACATGAGGCATGTCAGTAAAACAAAAAATTCAAGCTATGGGGACACAAGTATTTATGAATCCTTTATAGATACAACTGTTTGGTTGTTTGGAGCTGAAGACACAGTTCTCTATGCTACAAGACATTATTTTTTTTTCTTCTCTTGCAAATTCACTTATCTTTTTTTTGCTTATCATGGCTAATCCTCTTTTATGTTTTCTATAGTACTTTAATTTTTTGAGCACCACTGGTCATTTTAGAAAGGTCTATTCAGAGAGTTGTGAACATGCTGGGATCCGGTGAAGTAAGCTCCATTTATATTTGTAATATGTTTTTCACAATATATTGGGGTACAACTTTGAGTTCTTATTATTTGCTTATCTTATGAAGCCTTCTAAAAAAAGGTGCAAAAAGAGGAGTAACACAAAATTTAGCTACCAATGCTAAAACCATGCAAAAAAGAAAATGGTGTAAGAATATCACAGGAAGACTCTAACTCTCCATCTAACATGTCATCTAATATAGCAAGTAACCAAAATCAACCAAATTCTAATGTGCCTGAAAAGAAGAATACCAGAGGTAAGTTTAAAATGGATCGTATTCGCAAGAGAAAAAATCCTGTTTCGGTTGATTTCAATGAGAGAGGGACAACCAATTGGAGATACTGCAGCTGAATTTGGTAGTTTTTTTGGGCTCGACGGTAAGAGATTTAGTACCGGTGACAATGGAGAATTGGACGGATCTTTCTGAAGATTTTAAACATCAAATATGGGAATACATCACGGTAATATGTATATACATCGTACTTATATATATTAAACATAAGATGATCTTTATTGAATGTTATGCCCTTTCTTACAGCAAAAATATATACTTGATGATTGCCACAAGACATATACATTCCAAAAGTTGGGAAAGCATTGGCGTGATCATAAGTTTAATTTGATGAAAGAAGTGATGGAGCAAGCAAAAGTTATTGGTTTACCTCGAGCACTTGCCCTCCTCAAGCCTGACAATGTACCAGTGTTTAAAGATTGGAAGGCTTTTGTAATCAAGAGAAGTACCCCAGAATTTAAGGTAAGTGCTGTTGGTTACTTTTTTCCTTCATTTTTGGATCTAAATCTTGCTATTGCCATATAATGTATATATTTCATATGGAAAACTAGAAAAGAAGTGAAAAATTTAAGAAGATGCGAAAAAGTCAAACTTTGTTGCATACTACTAGTCGTAAGGGATATGCTCGTCTAGAGGATGAAATGGTAACTAAGTGATACGCATATGCTTGTTACCTAAAACTCTGTTTTAGTACCTTAGTCATTTCATTGGCCTTAGTTGATTTCTACTCATCGTTTATTACCTAAAATTTGTCTTGTAGCGTCAACAATGTGATGAACCTGACTCCGTACAAAGAGTTGATGTATGGATCAAAGGACATCAAAGGAAACAGGTGAATTGAGTGAAGAGGCTAAGAGAATTTTGGTAAGTATTTGTCATCCTCTCTTTGTTCTACATTACACATGGGCCATTCTTGTAGTGGTCACGGTTCTTGATATATTTGTGGCTTAAACTGGTAATATCAGTCATCATCTGGTGAGTGATAACTAATGAGCCTCATTGGTAATGATGGTGATCATTGTTTTTGATTCCCTAAGAAACAATGACCAAGTGGTTGTTCTTATTTTGATACAATCTGGTTTTCTACTACTTCAACATAGTTTTGCAAATAAGCATCACATTGAATTAATGAGCTTGAGTTTGAAAGCTCGTAGCTGGAGTTACTGGAAAAAAAATGTGTGATTGAACCCCTGCGGCATGATATCAAGGGGCTTATTTTTCCAATCCTATCATTATGTCTTGTACTGTTCTTGCATGCTTGCTTCATGGTTTCATGAAGCCAAGTCATGATCAGACCATGATTTTTGCTGGTTGCTTTGCAAGAATCAATATTGGTTTTCCTGGAACTTTGGCATAGTTTTGCGGCAGTCTGACCAACATCTTGTACATGATTGACCAAGCTAAAGGTTGAAGAATTTCAGCACGTCATCTGCTGATTGTTAAGAATTTTCATGAAAATACTTATGCTTAGCAAAAACTATGGTGCATGATATATTTGTATACTAACCTACAGTCGGTGACTCTTGTACTCGACTACCTACAGTTAGTTGTAGATGCAATTCATGAACTCCACTTTATTACTGTACTCTTCAAGCTTACTGTCATCGATGCAATTCTTCAGTTTTCTTATGTTGAGGACTTTGTTGTACAAATGTGATTTGACATTTATTTTTTACCATTTTCTTATCCACTTGTATTAAACTAAAATTACCTACTGTACTATTTACTGTTAGGATGACATAGAAGATATTCATAAGTCAGCAACACTATCAGAAAAAAATTCTTTAGAAACTGACGTTATTTCAAAAGTTATTAGTCCCGAACGACGAGGAAGAGTAAGAGGGCTTGGCTTTGGGGCGACTCCTTCAAAAGTGGAAGGTCAAAATATTATCGTGACAAAGTCAATAGATTGGAAAGTGAGTTGATTGAGTTAAGAAATTTATATAAAAGCATTGCTGAAAAGGTTATTGGAAAAACTAACACTGTAAGTTTTAGACTTCGAGATGGTATTTTAATTCTTATTACATACTAACACTGTAAGCTTGTCCAACAATTAATGTGTTTTTCATTCATGTAGGAAATTGGAAACTCAAACATAGTGGGAAAGACTAACTCAAACTGTGGGGTTCAAAGTTCTACCAATCGTGAGATAACGCAAACAAGATGAGAAAAGAAAAATGCTGAAAATCCAAGTTCCCATTGTAGTGCCCCGTTCCGCTCAGTCAATCGGAGGAATCGAAACGCCGACGGCGTTCAGCCTTAGCCTTGCAACGGCTGCTGGAAGACATCGCTCGGTCGAGGCGACCGCTCGCTCAGGTGGGGTAGTTTCGGTGAACTTGCCTCATCTTAGCCTCACATAATAAATCGCATGTTTCAACTTGCACAAGTAGGCTTGATAATAAAAGAGACGAATCCACATAGCTAAAGGGAATAATCCCGACGGGTCGAATTGAGTTAGAATATGGAAAGGTCCAACGGTCGGCTTAGAGTTGGTGCACGGCGTGCTTTAAAATGACACTCGATCCTTCGTCCCGTGGCTTGGAAGAAGGAAATTTGGTTGAGTCGGTGAAGTTATGAACATAGCCTAAGTCATAGGCGTCGCCCGCATGAATGCTTCATAAAGCATGCACGGTCCTGTCGTCCAAGGCTTGGCATAGCCTTGGCTTGCCCCATGAGTTAAGTTGCGTTGCACAGCTTGTGCCATAAGTCTAGGCACCCAAATGAACTTGGTCGTTCAAAGTTAAACGCGGGCACGGCACGTTCCATCGAGGCAAGGCTTGGCGCGGCCTTTGCTCGTTAAGTTGTAGGCTTGAGTATGTTAGGCAAAGCTATGCCAGTCGACCTAAGTCATTCTAAGTGCGGTCCCGCTCATTCTGCGGTTGTCAAGTCAAATAGTCCCACGATCCTAAGGTCCGTCATATAAAGTATGACTTGGACGATAGCGTCGCGTAGATCGGAAGTCGGTTTGAGGCACGATGCACGAACCTAGTGTTAAGGCAGGAACCACGGTTGATTTAATAGATTTTGGAGGAAGGACTATCGAATAGGCATTGAGTTGAATGAAATGAATATGGTAACATGGAAAGAATGCTCGTGACCGTGGGTCGTCGAGGGGTCTCAAATGATAGAAAGAATGCTCACGACCGTGGGTCGTCGTGGGGTCTCAAATGATATATGGTTTGATATTGGTTTTGAAAGAGATGGTAACATTGAAAGAGGAATGACTGTGTGAGACGTCAGTTTGTGTCGAGTCTTGCATGGTCATTGGACAACTTGTCGACAAGGAGGAGTTTCCACATGCGACAACCCTGGGTGCCATGGGACCACGGCGTTCCGGAGGGAAAACACGGTATAGCCGTAGCTGGACGAACCGCTCGGGTCATTCGGGAACTTTCAGCGGGGCTAGCTACTTGCGCTGAAAGGGTCGCCGAATGGCAAGGCTATAGTCCAGGATAGCTTGTGATGTTAGTGACCAATTCATATAGATGGGTCGGCACGGGCGACAATCCGTGTGTGTGCCTTTGGATTGAGTCAGTTGGATGTGTGTACAGTTAGAACACAAGGTTTGGTCCTAAGATTTGGCATCAACATAGGCGACGTGCTTCGGCATGAGATACGGCATCGGGTCTTAAGTTGTCGGTATATAAGTTGTATAAGTTGGTTTGAGTTGTCCTAGAGTCTTAAGTCAGAAAATGCCGCAAGGCAAAGTTGGTCGAGTGGCACTTAGCCCACAAGTCTTGGATTGGGTCGAATGATGAGTTAGTAGCGAAGGGCCGCAAGGAGGCGATACGATTGAGTCACATTGAGTTGTGAGGCACGGTATGATGGATTTGTAGAACGGTCACAAGGAATTGGGTACTATCGCGTAGTTGCGTCTCTGATTTTGGCCGTAAGGCAAATACGACTTGATAGGTTAACGTTGTTGAGTTAACATTGATAGTTGCGAGCACGGGATGGTCTAAAGACACAAAATGAGCAAGGCGTCGGTCATAAAACTGATCCTAAGGCAAGACTAGAAAGACAATCGATAAGAAGTGACTATGTTGCACAAAGTAAATCAAACGTGTTGGATTTGTATGGGTGGGCGAGGAGCTCATTCCACCAGTACAGTTGAGTACTGACACCCACATAGTTTTCATGTGCAGGCACAGGTAGAAGCTCGTGGCGCGGAGCTCGCTTGGATGCGTCGAGGCACGGAGTTCCTTGGCGATTCGAAGCGTGCGGCCTGTCACGACCCGTTACCCAAATTGTTGGGCCGGGCCAAGCCATAGCCTACGCTTGGTTAAAGCGCAGTAAGCTGTTCTAAAAATAGACAATAAATGATCTAAGCTACTAACAGTTCTAAAATCACATTTAAAGTTCATCACAACACAGCATCTATAAGCGAAGGTAACATGAGCACAGACTTAATAATACATAACAAAAGTATCTAACTGGAGACAAAGTCCAGTATCCAAATATAAGTACTGTGAGCCCCTGTTTTTCAAAATCTATTTAATTAGTGTTAATTAACAGTTAATGTCATTTTTAGTCTTAAAATATTTATTATGATTTTTAGGAAATTTTCTAGAATTTTTAAATAATTTTTTTAATGAGTTTTAAATACAAAAATACCATTTTGCAATTTCCTAAAATGTTTTAATTAAGTTTTGCAATTAATTAGAATTGTTTTTATATCAATTTGTAATTTTTAAATTGTTTTAATGTGGTTTTGTAATTTTTACAATTGTTTAGATATCGGTTTGCAAATTCTTATTTGTTTTATGCAAATTTTATTTGCATTTATTACTGCGGGAACCTATTATGTAATTTCCTAATTCTGGGGGACCTAAGTGTAAACCTACAGCCCCCCCCCCCCCCCCCGACCAGTCACTCTCTCTCTCATCCCTCACCCACCCCGACTGCCCCGGCTGCCCGACCGACTCAACCGCCCTGCCCCCGACCAACCGACCTTCCTTCCCTATAAAACAAACCCTAGACTCAGCCCTAACCCTAGAACGACCCCACGACCACCATCGACGCCCCCACAGCCCATCTCCTCCCCTATTTCCCTTTCCCGTAACCCTAACTCCGGCGACCCCCGTTCAACCACCACCGCTCGACGTCATCGTTCCCAACCACCACCATCAGGACCGCCTCGTCGAGCCGCGTCCAGCGCCACCACTCCGCCGCGACTACATCGCCTCAGCCGCCGTCGAGCACTCTCGAATCCCCCCTGTGAAGTCGGACACGAAGGTAGCAGTTACGAGACTGTGTCGTACGTGTCTCGTACACGTATATATGGTTCGCCGTGTCCTGGCGAACATTTTTGTGTAACTGGACACGAGAGAATCGAACCGTGCGTGTCGTGCTAGGCGTAGACACGTAGATACCTGTGTCCTGAACTGTCTGGACACAGGACGACATTTATATTTTTTTTATATATATATATCAGCCTAATCAGAAATAACATAAACCCTAATCCTATCTCTAACAAAGCGGGCCGCTGGCCCACTGGCCAGCGCGTAAACAATAAACCCCCCCCCCCCCCGCTCTGTTAGCCTGGGTTCGAGCCCAGCCTTTGCTGTTTCTTTTTCTTTTTCTATTTTCTTTTCCTTTTTCCTTTTTCTTTTATATATATATATATATATTTATATATATATATATATATATATGTATATACATATATTTGTATGTATATATGTATTATTCTATATACTATGTTTATATATATATATGTATATATATATATATATATTTGCTGTTTTTATATATATATATATATATATATATTTATACTTCATTATTTTATATATATATATGTATTATGTATACATATATATTTATGTATATATATTTTCTTGTGTATATATATTATTATATATATATACTATTATAAGTATATGTATACATTAATTTTGTATATATATATATATATATATATATATATATATATATATATATATATATATATATATATATATATTATATAGATAAGTATTTTCTTATATGTATGTATATATACATATATTTGTATATATAATATAGTTAAGCATTTTCCTATATATATATAAATATCCCTATATTTATATATATATATTATTTCCTATACGTATTTTACTTAGCTTAGTGTAAAATATTTATATAAAATAATGTTCATACTTTTATAGTTACTATGTAAAAACTTTACCTTATTAAAATATTAATATTTATTTTGCATTTCTACCACTTAGTATTTTCTGTATATTTAAATTACTGCAACCATTTGGTGTCCAAGCCTAGCATGGGTATTTGGGCTCAAATGTGTTTTCACACATTCAAGACCTGTACAAGTCATATTGGACTTGATTCATGGCCTTGGGTCCTGTATTTGAACTTTGGTTCAAATTATATACATGGACAAAATACGCAGATAATTAATTATTGTGTGCATTACTGTTTTTGATTTTCTAAAAATACTTAAAGTATTGCTAAAATTATGGAAAAATAGTTTTTAGATACTTTGTTAAGTTAGCTAATTTAGTATAATTTTTGTAGTATTTAATTTACTGTTTTGCCACTAGTTTGGCATATGAAACCAAAACTCACTTTCTGTATACTTAGGAAAACTGATTTTTATATAATATTTGTACTGGTTAATAAATTCCAGAAAAATTATAATAAATTTCTATAGTTAGCAAGGATCGTTTTGGTACTTTGTTTTATGCAAAACTAGGCTTTTTGTCTACTTTAAAAATTGTTAGAACACAATGATCTTTTGATTTATTTATTGATTAATTACGACTTGTAGCTTTTTGCATTATTTGGAGTTTTAGTCGTATTGAACCCCACCCCTCACTAGTGTAAAGACCCTAGAAAGTTAGTTAACATAGTGTGTCACCCCACATTGGTCTCCTATGCCAAGTCATCATTATTGGCTAGGTGCCCAGTCACAAGTCGTGTCGCACCAATTAGTGTCCTAGTGTTTTTAGCTTAGTGTAAAAGCTAAGTTATTGTATGTATTTCTACAGTGACGAGTTACCAGACATCCATAGCACTTTTATCGCAGCTTATTTTGCTAGAGGCAAGTACATACATACTCATTTACTGTCTTTTAATGCTAGAACATGTATTAACCCTGTTAAAAGACTGATCCTTGAGGTAGCAAGTTATGTCTTCACATGTTGTATCACTTTCAGTACCGGCCATGTTTAGTACAGCTCTTATATCTTCACATGCTTCTTACGGGTTCTCAGCACAAGTTTTACTATGCTTTAGACTGCTCTGAGTATTCACATGTTTTTACTGCTCTCGTATCTTCCACATGTTAAATAACGGGTTAAGGGGAAACTGCTAGTAGTGTACGTGAACATGACCCCCTTCTCCGTATGTACTTACCGCGCTCGGGGACATTCTATATGCGACCTTGCCGTATGTTTCTGAATCTCGCATTTGTGTATGGATATACACCGATGCCGTTCGTGCACGTGTGGGCACACCAGAAAACTTGATATGTACCACAGTATATCCTGAATCACCTATTGACCGATTCACGTACATGCTACGGTTTTAAACTTTTAAACTATATGTGGTCATTTGTAGAAATGACAAATTAAACCATGATATGCCATGTTCCCTATGTTACTATGATACTATGATCCCAGTTGTACCATGAGGCCATGTTTCCAGTATTTCCTGTTTATAGACTTATCACACCATGTTTCTTGTTGTACATCTCTTTCATGATATGTTCAGTACTTTAGTTGTAGAGGTTGTACTTGCTCCCGTCCTGACAGGATAACGTTGTAGGTATACTTACTGAAGAGGAGTTGCTCTGTGATTCGTATTATGGAGTCACTGCCGAGGACCCGGTTTTGCCATACGAGGATGTTCCTGTGGGGAGACTCGTCTAGTTTGCTTAGCTGCTTGGGATACTTAGTGTAGTCATGTATTAGACTATACCATTTTGTAACTGGACATGTATCCAGTTTTACATTTCAGTTTACTTGTACTTGGATATTTCACTATATACGACGACTTTTGTGTTTGGAGCATTTATGATTCTTCTTCACTTATAGAACTGTTAGCACATTTAGTCTTGTCTTGTTATCTCTAGAACAGCTTACTGCGCTTTATCTTAAGCGTAGGCTGGACATGGCTCGGCCCGGCCCAACAATTTGGGTAACGGGTCGTGACATATTTTTAGTGGTGGCCCATGCAGGTCCCGACTAAACTGTTTGGTTACGTTATTGTACCAAGCATGCCTGCAATTAGGAACTTAAGGTAATTAGACAATATTAGGAAAGACGCTTAGAACACCTAGAGGAATGCTAGGATTACAACATAGGAAACACATCACATGACTGCTATTATAATTAGATTTTCTTGCATATGATTGCTTACTTTAAACAAGTCCTTATAAGTCTTTTTATGTGTAATTTAGATGGTGCTTACTCGTTCGTCCCAGCATTTTACCCCCGAGAATGGGGCCCTCCATATCCAGTCAGCTGACCAGTTGACTGATGCACCTCCACCTACCATATTCCCCCACTCCACAGATCCACAGACCCAGATACCACCTTCCACATCCCAGGCCCGGCAGGACCCGATAATTCCACCACCCCCTATCACTATACCCACCCAGGCTTCCGTCACACTCGACGGGAACCAGCTGCTCACACTGATCCAGGGGTTCCTAACAACCCATCAGGAGCAGACTACCCTACTCCGCCAGAACATGGAGCGTTCTGAGGGACGTCTCATGGTCCCACCATATGTAGAGCCACGGCAGAGAGCGGGGACAGTTAAGGACTTCATGGGTCTGAATCCCAAGGAGTTCTCAGGGACTGAGGGCATAGTAGTAGCTGATGACTGGCTAGATTCTGTAGAGAGGAAGCTTCTGGGAGTTAGGATGCCGGATGACCTTCAGGTCGAGGCAGCAGGATTTCTGCTGATAGACTTAGCCGGAGTCTGGTTCAGGAATGAGCCGCTGTTCGCGAGAGGTAGAGCCACCTGGGACCAGTTCAAGACCCAGTTCAAGAAGAAATTCTTCTCGACCACTGCTAGAGTAGCCATGGGGCTACGATTCCAGAACATCCAGCAGGGAAACCGTTCTGTTGACGACTATGCGGGAGAGTTCAGTCGCTTGAGCCGTTTTGCTCCTAGTCTGGTTGCTGATCCAGAGGAGATGACCCGTAGGTTTTGCCATGGTCTGGTTCCAGACATTGGCATTCTTATAGTGGCGAACGGTACGACTGACTACTACCAGAGCCTAGAGTTGGCCCGGAGCATTGAGGAGCGTCTTCTGTCTAGCAAGAGGCCGGCTTCTGTACACCATGAGGGACCGTCCAAGCGTCAGGCTTTCCAGCAGAGAGCGCCGACGCCACCCCAGCAGACTTACCATCCTCCTACACCACATCATCAGACCCCGCCAGTTAGAGCCCCGGGACCCCGACAGCAGCAGCAGAAGGGAGCTTTTTGTGTATACTACAAGAGGCAAGGCCATGACTCTCTCGTCTGTAGGAAGAGGTTGGGTCAGTGTTTAGCTTGTGGGTCTGCCATCCATCAGATTCGGGACTGCCCAGTAGCCAAGGGACCCCAGGGGAAGACTTATAGCCTAGTCCTTGAGCCGGAGCCGGAACAGGTTTCGGAAGGTTAGTTTTGATCGTAGCCTTAGTCATTTGTTGCATTGCTTGCTATGTTAGAATGTTGTAGGGTCTTCAATCCTTGTGAATTTCGAGGACGAAATTTTTTAAGGAGGGAAGACTTGTGAGCCCCTGTTTTTCAAAATCTATTTAATTAGTGTTAATTAACTGTTAATGTCATTTTTAGTCTTAAAATATTTATTATGATTTTTAGGAAATTTTCTAGAATTTTTAAATAATTTTTTTAATGAGTTTTAAATACAAAAATACCATTTTGCAATTTCCTAAAATATTTTAATTAAGTTTTGCAATTAATTAGAATTGTTTTTATATCAATTTGTAATTTTTAAATTGTTTTAATGTGGTTTTGTAATTTTTACAATTGTTTAGATATCGG
The DNA here is from genome assembly GCA_029216955.1 of Iris pallida. Classification (NCBI taxonomy): domain Eukaryota; kingdom Viridiplantae; phylum Streptophyta; class Magnoliopsida; order Asparagales; family Iridaceae; genus Iris; species Iris pallida. The sequence goes on along the minus strand of JANAVB010005699.1, from coordinate 2,737 downwards.
TTTGCAAATTCTTATTTGTTTTATGCAAATTTTATTTGCATTTATTACTGCGGGAACCTATTATGTAATTTTCTAATTCTGGGGGACCTAAGTGTAAACCTACAGCCCCCCTCCCCCCGACCAGTCACTCTCTCTCTCATCCCTCACCCACCCCGACTGCCCCGGCTGCCCGACCGACTCAACCGCCCTGCCCCCGACCAACCGACCTCCCTTCCCTATAAAACAAACCCTAGACTCAGCCCTAACCCTAGAACGACCCCACGACCACCATCGACGCCCCCACAGCCCATCTCCTCCCCCATTTCCCTTTCCCGTAACCCTAACTCCGGCGACCCCCGTTCAACCACCACCGCTCGACGTCATCGTTCCCAACCACCACCATCAGGACCGCCTCGTCGAGCCGCGTCCAGCGCCACCACTCCGCCGCGACCACATCGCCTCAGCCGCCGTCGAGCACTCTCGAATCCCCCCTGTGAAGTCGGACACGAAGGTAGCAGTTACGAGACTGTGTCGTACGTGTCTCGTACACGTATATATGGTTCGCCGTGTCCTGGCGAACATTTTTGTGTAACTGGACACGAGAGAATCGAACCATGCGTGTCGTGCTAGGCGTAGACACGTAGATACCTGTGTCCTGAACTGTCTGGACACAGGACGACATTTATATTTTTTTTTATATATATATCAGCCTAATCAGAAATAACATAAACCCTAATCCTATCTCTAACAAAGCGGGCCGCTGGCCCACTGGCCAGCGCGTAAACAATAAACCCCCCCCCCCCCCCCCCCCCCCACCCCCCCCCCCCCCCCCCCCCCCCGCTCTGTTAGCCTGGGTTCGAGCCCAGCCTTTGCTGTTTCTTTTTCTTTTTCTATTTTCTTTTCCTTTTTCCTTTTTCTTTTTATATATATATATATTTATATATATATATATGTATATACATATATTTGTATGTATATATGTATTATTCTATATACTATGTTTATATATATATATGTATATATATATATATTTGCTGTTTTTATATATATATATATATTTATACTTCATTATTTTATATATATATATATATATGTATTATGTATACATATATATTTATGTATATATATTTTCTTGTGTATATATATTATTATATATATATACTATTATAAGTATATGTATACATTAATTTTGTATATATATATATATATATATATATATATATATATATATATATATATATTATATAGATAAGTATTTTCTTATATGTATGTATATATACATATATTTGTATATATAATATAGTTAAGCATTTTCCTATATATATATAAATATCCCTATATTTATATATATATATATTATTTCCTATACGTATTTTACTTAGCTTAGTGTAAAATATTTATATAAAATAATGTTCATACTTTTATAGTTACTATGTAAAAACTTTACCTTATTAAAATATTAATATTTATTTTGTATTTCTACCACTTAGTATTTTCTGTATATTTAAATTACTGCAACCATTTGGTGTCCAAGCCTAGCATGGGTATTTGGGCTCAAATGTGTTTTCACACATTCAAGACCTGTACAAGTCATATTGGACTTGATTCATGGCCTTGGGTCCTGTATTTGAACTTTGGTTCAAATTATATACATGGACAAAATACGCAGATAATTAATTATTGTGTGCATTACTGTTTTTGATTTTCTAAAAATACTTAAAGTATTGCTAAAATTATGGAAAAATAGTTTTTAGATACTTTGTTAAGTTAGCTAATTTAGTATAATTTTTGTAGTATTTAATTTACTGTTTTGCCACTAGTTTGGCATATGAAACCAAAACTCACTTTCTGTATACTTAGGAAAACTGATTTTTATATAATATTTGTACTGGTTAATAAATTCCAGAAAAATTATAATAAATTTCTATAGTTAGCAAGGATCGTTTTGGTACTTTGTTTTATGCAAAACTAGGCTTTTTGTCTACTTTAAAAATTGTTAGAACACAATGATCTTTTGATTTATTTATTGATTAATTACGACTTGTAGCTTTTTGCATTATTTGGAGTTTTAGTCGTATTGAACCCCACCCCTCACTAGTGTAAAGACCCTAGAAAGTTAGTTAACATAGTGTGTCATCCCACATTGGTCTCCTATGCCAAGTCATCATTATTGGCTAGGTGCCCAGTCACAAGTCGTGTCGCACCAATTAGTGTCCTAGTGTTTTTAGCTTAGTGTAAAAGCTAAGTTATTGTATGTATTTCTACAGTGACGAGTTACCAGACATCCATAGCACTTTTATCGCAGCTTGTTTTGCTAGAGGCAAGTACATCTACATACTCATTTACTGTCTTTTAATGCTAGAACATGTATTAACCCTGTTAAAAGACTGATCCTTGAGGTAGCAAGTTATGTCTTCACATGTTGTATCACTTTCAGTACCGGCCATGTTTAGTACAGCTCTTATATCTTCACATGCTTCTTACGGGTTCTCAGCACAAGTTTCACTATGCTTTAGACTGCTCTGAGTATTCACATGTTTTTACTGCTCTCGTATCTCCCACATGTTAAATAACGGGTTAAGGGGAAACTGCTAGTAGTGTACGTGAACATGACCCCCTTCTCCGTATGTACTTACCGCGCTCGGAGACATTCTATATGCGACCTTGCCGTATGTTTCTGAATCTCGCGTTTGTGTATAGATATACACCGATGCCGTTCGTGCACGTGTGGGCACACCAGAAAACTTGATATGTACCA
>JANAVB010005698.1:0-47864 GCA_029216955.1 Iris pallida | reverse complement strand
TAATATCGGTGGATGTGGTGACAATTGCGGGAGCCGGTTCAGGTTCTGGCATTGGCTCGTCAGAAACTGGTACTGAATCAGTACAACAATAAAAGATGTCATTATAGCTTCTCCAGTTTCAGTTGGTGATTCAAGAATGCTTTCAGCATTTCCTTCAATGGTTTGCTCCACAGGATTTTCCATTGCTTCAATTGTAGTAAAATTTTCTACAGCTGCTTCTTTATTCAAATCTGGTTCCTCTCTAGCAGCTCTATCATCACCTACAGTGAGGCCTATTGTAGTCTCTTCTTTGTGCTGGTCTTCAGCAGGAGAGGACATTTTAGGTTGTGCTTGTTGTACCTCTAATGATGGAGGGTATTCTTCTTGAAGCTCCATTTCGAGTTGTCGAATTCCCTCTTCATCAGCGTCTTCTTCTTTTGAACAAGAAGTTTCATCCTCAGATTCCTCATTTTCTTCATAGATATCTTCTTCTTGAGGAGGAGGAGTCATAGGCTTTAGTGCAATGATGACATCTACAAAATGAACAAAATAAGTTAATATACAAATCATGGTACATAATTCCATATAGGTTTTGTATGATACCTGGAATATGTGCGTTATGTTCAAGATATGAATCGTAATCGCCATCAATCATCATCATCAAAGTCGAGAGCTGGCTCATCTGATGGAATACGGTCTCGATCAACAGTAGATACAGCAGTAGCACCCCCTGTGACTTGTGCCTTGGTTAGCAAAGATAAATGGAGTAAGGTGCTTAGACGTCCAGGAGACAACAGTGTTACAGCCTCTGATCTAACTACTAGTGGATGGGCTGAAGATCCTTCTTCTGGATGAACTGAAGAAGAACCGACAAGATGATCCCCTATAATCAAAGTGTCATCCTCTGGATGAGGGCTCGGTTTGGAAGGCCCTTTTGTGATAGACTTCTTCTTCTTTTCTGGAGTTTTCTCTAGAAACATGACGGCTGCACTTTGTTTTCTTTTTTGGCCTTTGCCAATGATGATAGGTTCTGCAGCTGGTTCCCCAACTCCTGTTGGGATAACTTCCAAATATGGATCTGGAATGCCAGTATCGTCAGGGATGTCTGTTGGTACCCTGACCTGCTCCTCAATCTCCTTCTTTAGGCCACCTCAGGCTACCTCTCATATTGTAGCCGTGGGCAAAAGAACGAATTGAAGCATAAAAGTGAGCATACGTATGAAGTATACGTAGCTCTGTAGTACTAGTAGCGGTTGAGACTCTAAACTTGGCACCAGTACGAGCAGCATTGAAATATCTCCAACCCCTAGCACCGTCGAGTAATTTTCTATAATGACGGAAGTTAGTAGAGGGGTTACCAACATGAAGTTGGTCATATCCAAATTGGCGAGAGAACCTACTGGGTAGATATGGTTCAAACGCACAATTATCTTCATTTCTATATATCAAGTGAGAAGGTCTGATGCATTGAAGCCATCTGAAGACTGATGATGGCAATACCGCTCTTCCTTCGACTTCATCCTCAAACTGAATGCCAAAGCAATCTGTTGGAACTTGTGGCCGAGTGCAGAAGAAGTTCCAACCATAAGAATAATTCAGAACTGCCCGGGTATCCGCCACAGTCGTAGCGGTCCATGTAGCTTTGCTGAATTTTTGGAGGAAGACCTCCGCATCATCACCCGGGCCTGGTGGCAACAATCTGCAGTTGTGATGCAACAGCCAACCCATCAGATAAGTGTAGGGCATTTCTACCCTGGGAAAAATATTCCGATGAAGAGCATTGTTGATTAACTCCTCGCCGAAGGTCCTTAAACCTGCATTTATTCGACACCCATGGCTGATAACAGGTTAATCCTGACTTTAAAAACCAAACGTACTGCTGGCCATAGTACGCTACGGTGAATTCTTTCAACAGTACCAATACCCGGCACAACCCATCTTCTCAGCCATAAAGAAAGAAAGCCTGCCAGCAAAGCTCTCCTAGAGATTTTCTGACTACCATATCTAAGGAAGCTCAAGGCTTCAGTTCCGGCAGGGAATTCCCCAGTCTTTGTAGACAGATATTTATTAGGGAATTTGTAGGCAATCATCATATCCCTAATTTTGTTAGAAGGGATTGTAGAATCTATGTTGATTACCGGAGCTTATTTTCCTGAAACCTTTCTTTGTCTTCCTTGGATATCTTATCCTTATGGAAGAAGAGATAAGTCGTCCACTTGTTGATGTACGCCAAATGAGATGTACTTTCATGTATTGTGGTACAAACCATGTAGTGACACATCAATTCCTCATATACCTCAATCAACTGAGGATTAGTCTCTCTGATTTCAGCCAGTTCTCTGTTGGAGGAAACGTATTCCTCATATGGAGCTTCCTCCATTGGCAGCTTCGAGATAAACTGCATCTCATGAAGAGCAAGGCCCATTTTGCCTTTCGGGGTGGCAAAAGTTCCAGTCGAACTCATGTATATTTCCATCACTAAAAAAAGTGACCTTTTGGGACAACAAAAAAATGTCATAATAAATAGGTTTACCGTCCCAACTACTATTTGGGACGGTCTTTAGGACGGCAATGGGTGGTCTTATTAGGGTGGCGTGGCAAAAAGTTAAATGACGGATATTTGCCGTCCCAAATACTTATAAAGGACTGTTAAACTCCCGTCCCAAAAGGTTTCAAAATTACAAATTCTGCAGGACAGTTTATAAATCTGTCCCAAAAAATACGTCCCAAAAACTTAATCCTCCTCCTATTTGTATATGAAATATACAATTAAATTTTATTAGAACAAAAATCACACAGAACTATTTAATCGCAAATGCATTATGGTAGCTGCAACATTAAGACAAGAAATTTTTATAAAACATTTAAAAGTCATATCCAACTGTTTACAAAATAAAACAAAAGTTTACATCACGTCGAATCTTTCCCCCATAACATAAAATTCATATCCCATTGTTTACAAAATGAAAGTTTACATCACGTCGATAGCCGCATGTGCATGTCAAACGCACCATCTGCAGCCTTCTTTGGAGCAGCCTTCTGTGAAGGAGTTACACGACAGCAGATGGTTGTCCTCGAGAGAATCGCCAATTCAGTGAAAGCCTCCTTATATCTCTTCAAAACAATTTCTAAAGCAACACCATCCACAACAAATGCCAAGTCCTGTGGAAACAAAGAAATAAGGGCAAAGTTCTTCATGGGAGTAAAAGATTCAGCTGAAGTATGATTTGATAGTTTTGAGAGAAACTACAGATGCAAAAGGGCATGCCAAATTGAGAAAAGCGAACCAGCATACATGACCATGGGTAATGTGAACACAATGAAATTTTGAACACCTAAACATTTAATAGATACACTGATAAAAAACAAAAGGCTGTCACACATTTAAAAAAAAGAACTGCTAAACATGAAGTTGATAAAACAACAATGACAGTTTTAAGTTACCTCTAGGCTGGCCTTCATCCAAAAACCTATAGGCTGAACTGCTAAACTAAAACTGAAATCAGCCTATAGGTAACAAATATAAACCGACCTTCATCCAAAAACCTTTCTTTTAGGTTACCTCGTTGTGCTTGAGAAATATTAACAAATATAAAAAGAATCAGGAACAACAATAGTTCAACTCAAACACAGCTCCATGAGACAATGATAATACATAGAAGAAAAGGAGAAAGAATCTAGTCACATTAGTTACCTCAGTCCGGCCAGACATAATAGGCTTTCCAGCCAAAAGCTCAGCAAGGATACACCCTGCACTCCAAAGGTCCACACCAACCCCATAATCAGTGGCCCCCAAGAGAAGCTCAGGTGGACGATACCAAAGAGTAACAACGCAGCTCGTCATCGGCTGCTTGTGATTTGGATCAAAAAAAGAAGCCAAACCAAAGTCTGCAATTTTAAGTATCCCAGTATTATCAAGTAAGAGATTTGAGCCCTTTATGTCACGATGCAAGACACCCCTATTGTGACAATGCTCAAGACCTGACAGCAACTGATGCATATAACATTTCACCTGTTCAAAGGAACACATCTTAGATTATTCTTACTTTTCCATGTCAATAAAAGAAGTGAATTTAGTTTATAGTCAGAAGCCAACCTGAGGTTCTGTAAACTTGATCGTTGGGCTTGCCGCAAGACCAGCCAGATCATGCTCCATGTATTCAAATACTAAGTACAAACTACAAGACATTCTTGATGTCACTAAACCTAACAATTTCACTACGTTGGGATGATCCAACCGACGTAGTATAAGGATCTCCCGTGCCATAAATTTCACACTTTCCGGCTCCAAATCATCAAACCGGACCTTCTTTAGAGCCACAATTTTTCCTGTTAAAGTGTCTCTCGCCTTGTAAACATTACTATAAGTGCCTTGTCCAATCTAGAAAGAGAATACGAAATGACTGAAGGATCCATTCATTTGAAGTATACAAGAGCTTTTAAAAAATGCTACCAGAGAGAACTAGCTTCTTAAGTTGTTTGCTTCATGGAAAAAGTATAAGAAGCCATTTGACATATTAGAATAAAAGTGCATTCTAGACCTCTTTTGACTTACAAAACTTATAATAGCTACAAACAGTTATATATTTGCCCAAAAAAAGGGATTTGAGTATGGTTCAGAAAAACAAATAATGAAATTGTAAACGGTAACTTCGTTACAAAGTTTCCAACATTATATAACCCTTAATTTCAAGACACATTCAGATCATCTAAACATGTAGAAGAAACAAAAAGGACAATTTCTGTTATCAAAAGTATCCAAAATGTGAAATATGGTCATCTGCTTGTAAGAATGTACATGAAGATCACTTTATTCATAAAGTGGTACAGTTCCACAAGTTACGTCTTGGAACAAGTGGAGATAATCATAGAAATTCATGTAGACATGAGGATTTTTCAATCATAATTCATCTCTTATTACACACTATAGTTTACTTCTTACTTAATATAACTAAGTAACAAAACCAAAATGTTAGTATAGAAGTTCTAAGTACAATATGCATCTTAGACAACAACTAAATCAGGATATGTTCAACATAGAAAATACAGCTGGACTAGCCTAGAAAATGTTCCCTTTATAGACCCTTTTAAATTATGATAAGAAAGTTCAAAGCTCTCCTTTATCGAAGTACAAAAAAGGAAGGGAACTGAAGAGTTGCTCATTATTGTCTTGGTGAGTATCTAAAACAAAATGCATATATGGTGACTTAGTGAGAATACATAAAGCTTCACATTGTAATTAACTTGTAACTTGTCCAAAATTAGAACTTTCACTTACATCGTTCAACTTAGTTTGCAGTGCTTGCAACGAGTTTTGCAACTTCGACATCTCCTGCTCTTTGGCTTCCTCCAAGTCCGTCTACATGCAGAAAATTGATAAATGGATTACGTAATTATCAAGCTCCGTATGATCCTCTTAGACCTTCATAAAATATAGTAAGTCTATAATAACAAAATGTGAATACAAAAAACAGATTATATAGTGGTTTCAGCAGGGTAAGAAAAACCTGATGTTTGATCTCATAGTCAAAGGTTGAAACTTCAAGCAATATCTAACTTAAAGGATGTTGATTTAAAATGTAAGAACAGTACCCTCATTCGCTTCTCTAACTGCAAACGCCATATAAGTTCTTCCACTATTTTTTCAAGCTTATCCTTCGCTTCCTTAAGAGCGCCTGTTTCCCGTGTTGCTTGAACCAAAATAACGACAATGATCCTCAAAATGAGATTCATAATTTGTTGTACAAGGACTTGTCATAAAGTTTCAACTACAGTACAGGCATCCTATCTGAAATTAGAATTTCAAAGTTAAATAAATCAATAATAGATAGAATATGTATCAAGCTATACGTAGATGAATCATGTGCCATTCCTTCACTTGAGAGGCATAAGCAATCACTAGCAGTTGTCTAACAAAGGCACAGTATACTTCTAGAACTTTCTAAGAAAACATTCTCTATTACAGTTCTTCAAGATGCATATAAGTTTTCAGTGATTGAACAAATTATTAGACTATTCCCTCTCCCTTTTTGCTCTATTTCCATCCCTATGGGGGATGGCTTGAATGGACTATTCATTCTACTAATAATGGGAATACATTACTGAACGTCATTTTCCTACTTTATTTTATTACAGGTACAAATTAGATGAGAACATGATTTCAAATTGGTGGTAATGCTTGCAAAATGATGGTGATCATGATGTATCATGTGGTAAAAGGCAGATTCCTTTAGCAAGGACAGTAAGGAATTCAAAAGTACTGGAGGTAATCTGATGGCAGAGAAAGTAACTTGGATGTCGGTAAGATGATAATGGCAAGACAAGAACGCAGCAAACTGTTATGAAGGGCTGTACTACAGATTTAGCTTTTGTAGGTGGGTTGGCAGGAGCCAAAAACCTTTTCATGATGCTATTCAAAATGGTGATATTGAACTATGAAGCTGGAAATCTTATAGTAATGACTGAAACTAGTGTTTATCTGTGTCTCCACAAACAGTGAAATTATAGTTAGTAGATTTCCTTCATTTCTTTGCTTTACTTCATTCACTCTGCAGATAATACCTTACGGTTCAAATTAAAATTTTGTATCCACATCAACTCTGAGGGACAACTTGGCATGAAGTACGTTGATGGTAAATCTTAGCACCTGCATCTTGGAGGATTCAAGACCAAGGAAACAGGAGTACATAAGGATATCTTAACAAAAATCAGTGATTGCCTTTTCTAACATTTTCTAGGAGACTAGGATAACTTAAAAAGGAATTGGAAGGACATGAATAACAAGTAACTAGAATCATTTAAATCAGGCAATACAGTAAATCAATTTACAGTTCTTTTTGGAGGTTAGTTTCAGTTTTGAGTTAAATTATGTTAAGTAGAACTATTTTTTGGTATTGTTATTGTTTTGCAAAGTATTTCCACATTATTACGGTAATGATCGCCATAATTGCTATAAGATGTGCCTTTGGTAGTTAGTCCCCACTCCACGAGGCACATTTTGTTCTCTCTGTCTTATTTTCCCTTTTATTTCCTTCTTTCTATGTTTTATCACTTGACCTTCCACATGAATGAATACCAAAGAATTTCACAGGCATGAAAATAAACCGATATGCACGACCACCTGTATACCTTGCCTTTTTTAGAAGAGCAATGCTAGGCTTACAATTATTTAGCTTACGACCTACTTACAACTGCCTAGTGGCAGTTTTCAATAGTGTCCCCTCTCCCCATGTGGGGTAGGGAGGAAGAGGGGACCCAATTAGCAACTGCCACCTAGGCGGTTGTAAGAAGGTTGTAAAAGCCCAATGGTTGAAAACTTAGCATTTTGTTTCTAGAACATGCTCTGACAAATTGTATGTGGTTTTCTTGAGATGATAAATACATTGATGTTTTCAAATTGATAAAGATCCACTGTAGATGCAGCATAAACCCCTTAAAAAGTAAAACTTGTGGAGGTTACTGACCATTTTAAGCTTCTTAAGTTCCTTCCGGGCAACCCTTCCTCTCCATCTACACTGGGTGACAATTGATGCTTTCTTTAATTTTTGATGGTATGAGTGAGCTCTGTGACATCTCCACTGGGCCTGAAAAGATTAAGTAATTTTATAAGAAACATATATTATCTAAAAGTATGTCAGGAGTTTTCTGATGCAATAAAGTAACCTGAATCATAGTCGCTGCTCTAGTTTGCCTCCTATATCTAAACACATTACGAGCAGCCATAGCCCTCAATCCAGTTTGGATGACAAGAACCGACAACCTTAGGCAAGTATATGCCTTCTTAGCCAGGAACCTGCGAGACTTTTTTTGTATTTTAACTGCAGCAGCCTCCCTTCTCAATTTCTGATAAAGTTTACAAGCTAATCTTCCTACAAGCATACCAAAATGATGACACTGATCAACAAAATGGAGAGAGGAAAGAAGATATGCAAATGTTAGTATGAGAACCTCTCCATATTGCCTGCACAATAATGGTAGCCTTCCTTAAAGCAATAAATTGTCTTCGTGCAATATGTGTTCGTATTTGGCGCTGAATAGCTTTCGCTGCACCGCTAAGTACTTCAGCCCTTCGAGCATCTAATTCAGCCATCTGACCAGCTCTAAGAAATACCTTCGTTTTGCCTATCTGGTAAACAAGGTGAGGGTAAGATAAACAGCCTAAAGCTATATCAAATGTACCAAATCTTAGAGGTATAAATAACTTGTTAGCTTATGAAAATGGGCTAATTAAATAAAAGCTAAAGTTCTCTGATGGAAGCGCTAAAGCACATACTGCTATGCAGAAAAACATATAGGAGAGCAGCATGTATAAAATGTTTTTGTAATAAAATAATGGCCATGAGATTACCTGATAACCCTTAAGTCCGTTCTTTTCCAAAATCGTCTTGCATGCAACCTTTTCATCATAGCTGTTAAAGAGAATGTCATACAGATTAAATAGAACAAACTTTCACTCGACGAGTAAAGAAAATAAAGACAGCTGTTATTTATCATATGCTAAGTAATAATCATAAGAACTATATTAATAGCAGAACGGAGGAACTCACCTTCCTTCCAGAACTTCTGGAGTAAGTATGTTAAAGCGATTCAGGAACTCAAAAAATGTGCGACGGGTAGGATATCCAGCACAACTAATTCTGATAGCCTCAAGTACACCCTATTGGAAATCATAGTAAGGGCGCGCAGAACAGATGTGAAGCAATGAAAATTGGCAAGGTCAGTGAAGGCCTAAAACTAAGAAATACTTACACCACATCGTAATTGTTGCATGACATTAACATTCTCAAATATAGCAGGTTTCAAAAGGTTGTTTGGCTTCACACATCTGATATAATGAGGTTCAGTTGAATTCAACGTCTCCATTAATTGCTGCAGTTGTAACTGCAACCAGTATATCAACATAGAATCAGGTAGATATACTACCAAAATCCCCAAGATAATCTCTATGCCCTGCACAACTAACTGTTAAGGCAAACCAATCTTTAGTTGAGTACAGTGGAAGGATTGCACACCTTAAAACGAGAACCAATGGAGGAGAATTTTGAAGATTTTGATGTTTCCTCAGGAGTAGGAGGGAAGAGACCTGCTACAAATGAGCACTTAGAAGCACTCAACAATTCTTGATGTTCAGCCACAACATAGTCTTTGTTCTTATCCAAAAACTGGTCAGATTGATATAGCACCTGAAAATAATACAAAATTACACATAAAAAATAGGAATAATCAGTAAAATTTGTTAAAAACCTATGTTGCATGGAGACGAATATGACACAAAGAAGATATTATGGCAACACAGACACATTGATTTTGGCGTGTTCTACTGTAGGATTGTCTGAGACAGACACAACAAGGACTTGTAAGTGGTTTGGAGTGTCATGCCTCCTAGTTATAACAGTTTAGCTAAGTAGTATTAATGGCTAACCTCGCCTGCGTAATGGCAAATGGTAAAATCAGTACGAGAAAGCTTTGGTTTGACAAAGCGCTTATGCACTTTGAAGGTCTGATACAGCTTTTGGGAGAAGGTCTCGTGTGTTGACTTCGGAAACATACTGGAAACAAAGAAGGATCAAACAGTGAGAAGAGAAATGTTGTAAGTGTCAGATCCAAGAATTGTATTCTAAAAATTCACCTCAGATTGATTTTCTTTAACAAACATTACCAATTAATAGAAATATAGATATGCTTGAAATGAAAACTAAGTTCCCAAACAAAAGCATATTTTCATACCATGCTTCATCAAGGAGCGCAATGATCCCACCAGGTTTCTGCAAAAGGAAAGTAGTCAAGAGATTTTATAAAATGTTGCACTTTACAAGTTCAAATGATACATAAAAAATTTATCATATTAAATTCTAATGCAACACTGAAAGGAATGGTTCAAATTTCAAAAGGACGGAAAAGTGAAAGTCAATCATCATGAATAATTTATAAATAAGTACTGCACAAAGTAACATGATGCACATCTAAATAGAGGTAATAGGTCTGCCACTTATGAGAGTACAGTGAGGAAATTCTGCAGATAACTGTAAGATGATGTGTAATTTGAACAATTATAATACAGATTACAAACAAATTGATGACATTGAGCGTCTTAGATACAAAGTTGTGGCGATCCCTGAGTCTAAAGTGATGATTGAACACACACACACACACCACACACACACACACACACACACACACACGTACCATACAAGTAATTAGCAACTTTTTAGCCTGGCTTTATTTTAGGTTTCAAAGGTCTTTGGAATGCCCTCTAGGACACACAAAAAGGACGTCATAAAGGAAGTTTATGCCCATTTTTGTGTGCATTAGCCGCATACTAGTGCAGCGAGTTTTGGCACGGACAAGCTATTCCAAGAAAGCCAGGAATGCATCACTTGGAGAGAACCAGATATCGAACATGCATCAGAGTGGTAGCATGCATTGTTCATCACAAACTATAATTCAAACAGAGACTTTTTTGTACCAGCATACAGTTTACCACTGGGAAGCGGAACTCATTCTAATGTGGTTACCTTTTTCTTTCTTTTTACCAACAATATCTCTATTCTATGTTGACAAACGAAGACTAAGCCCTTAAAAAATGCAGGCAAACAACTATGAACTTTTCTTTTTCTTTTCTACTATAGCTAACAGTAAATAGCAGTTCTATAGCCTTTTTCCCTGTACACACATCAAGTAGTCGCTAATAAAAGATATTGTGATAGCATGTAAAATATTGGTGTGTGTTGATACTTGAGAATTCTCATGTATATAACTGACTATGATGATTATGATAAAATTATCTTTTGGATGTCCACCATAACTTGCACAGGACACTATATTACTTGCATGGGAAAATTTTAGTCATCACCTTTAATATCCTTTATTTTGTATCTTCCTATATTAGTATACGCACATAAGTTTATGTCAGCAGAGCGAGGCGAATGTTTTATTTATAAGTACAGGTACATCACAAAAGCAAAAAAGCATATGATGGCTTCAGTAACTGACACAATGTGTTTAAAGTGGAGAAAGAAATACCTTCTCAATGAGATCCAGAACATCTTGGTTATCAACAAACTCAATGTAGCTCCAATCAATTTGCTCTTTGGTGTACTCCTCTTGCTCCATCTTGAAGACATGCTGGAAAAAAAAACGTGTTTTTTTCATTAGAGATCATAGAAGAAAAGTAGAGACCAAAGGATAGACTTACCTGGTTGAAATGTTGTTGCAGTTTCTCATTTGTGAAATTGATGCAAAACTGCTCAAAACTGTGAGATGTTCACAAATAAGCAACCATCTTGGCACCATCGATGTTCCCATTGTGTTGTAGGGGTTTTAATGATGGAGGGTTTCTAAGGTTAGGGTTTTGGGGGTTAGGGTTAGGAAGGGATTTGGGGGTTTTGGGAGATGTGGAGGAGAGCCTGTAGATGATGATGAAGAGAGAGAGAGCTGGACATTTGGGTTTTGGAAGATGTGGATGAGGAGAGCAGGAATTTCGGGGTTTATGGGAGACAAGGGTTGGAGAGAGAATAGGTGTTTTTGATTGAGATCCAAAAATTTTGAAGAGAAGGTATTTTTTTATTTGGATCCAAATGTTTCTCCAAAACTTTGGTAATAAGCCACCAAATATTGGATTCCCGCCGAGTTATTTGGGATGGTAGTATAATTTATTTGGGACAAAATTTTTTAATAGTCTCAAATAAGGGATCCATTTTTAAATTTGTCCCAAATAATAGTATTTTTTTGTTACAGAAAATATAGTCGTCCCCAAAACTAATTGTTTAGGACGTTTTTGACTAGCGTTTCTAATAGTGTCGTCCCAAAAGCCTACTTTTTGTAGTGCATCAAGGCCAGAAATAGGTTTCCGTTCGAAGGAATACCCTGACTAGTGGAAGCTATCGCCTCATACAAACCAATGTCTTTCAGCTCTGCTTCAAAGTTCTTCATCATCCAAATACTTATCTGGATCCAGTTTTAATTGAATGGAGTCAACCATCCCGGCAGCCTGGGGTTTGTCTGAGGATATAATACAGCAGCCCTCATAAATTTGTTGACGAACATCAGAGTTTGTACTGGTTGAATTAAACCCGAGTCTTCACTGGGATTAGCTCCTGGCATGAGGCCAAAAATAGAAGTGACACCACCATTGGGAACACTAGCAAAATACCCCATGTCATTAGCATGCTCCCTCTTGAAAATAATTCTACCTGGTCTTCCATAACTATTAGGAGTCAAATTCCACAGCATTTTTCGATGGTGGGTAGCATGGAAAAATGCTGACAAAGGATAATCTCTGTCCATATCTGGGAGATACATGGCTTTATCCCCAAATTTGAATATCCAAGACTCCTTCTTGGGGTGTGTCTAGGACTTACAGTCAATTGCGTCCCCAAACAAGAAGGCCGATTTTGCAAATTGTTGTGCATCTAGTGAAGTCAACAAATCTCCATTCATCATGGATAGCAACATCCTATCCCCTTGGGCTGCTATTAGTTGTGCCCTCTCTATAGGGTATTCAGGGTTCGATTGAGGAAATTGGACATGAGATAAATCTTCCAGATAGTTCGAACCCACCATGCCAACTGACGAGCCAAAGACTTCTGCAAGAGGGTGAATTTGCAAGTCCACTGCAAAAAGAAAAGGAAATCAAGTTAGAGAAAATCTAATTTGATATCATTTATGCAGATAAATGGATCTGAAAAGTAAAAAGTTTTCTAAAAAAGTCTTTTGTTTTTGTACAAAGTCTTTTTTATTTTGGAAATTTACGCTGGCACATTAGATGTGGGCGTATTTTAGTTTTTACGCTGGCACATTAGATGTGGGCGTATTTCAGTTTTACGCTGACACGTATAAACGTGGACATATTTTTGAGCTTTTACGCTAACACGTATAACGTGGGCGTATTTTGTTTATCTCAGTTTCTACGCTAACACGTATAACGTGGGCGTGAAACAAAAGACCTTTTTCTTCTCCGTTAAATTTCTACGGCCATAAGGGAGTACTTCACCCCTCATAGGCGGAGCTACGGCTGGGTTGGGTTGTCGGTGTAGTGTTGATGATCGAACGGGAGTTTTTACATATTCTACCGATGACGAATCAATGGCTTTCTTCCCTTTACCACTGCCAGCGACGGACCTCTTAGGGGCCATCGAATGGAATGCAAGAGGAAGAAGAGAGTTCAAGAAGGATCGAGATTACGGGAGCAAGAAAACAAAGTAAAGTTCTTTCTCTCCCCGAAAAACCCTATCTATAGAGAATTTTCAAATCGGTTCAAATTTCAGATTTTACGCCGACTGTTGGATATCCCCACTTTTACGCGGATGACTGTTGAGTATCCCGAATTTTACGCTGACTGGTCAAATCTGAACTTTTACGCTTCTGTTCAAAGTGTTTCAAATTTTGAAGATATTTGAAAACTTTGAAGGGGGTCTTGTAGGAGCGTAAAAAGTACTTCATAAGAATGAGTCAAAGATAAGGATCATTCCATTCAAATCGATCCACTTTACACCAAAAAATGGCTAATGACTTTACGTCCGAAGCATGCTAATTATTTTACCGCCCGGGTCAAAGCTAATGATTTTACGCCCAAGACAGGCTAGCCACTTTTACGCTGGACAAAGCTGTCAAGTCTTGCATTTAATGCAAAGTCTGACATGAAGATTTAATGATGGCATATCAAAGGGATTTGTTTTACACAGAGGCCCATTTGTCGTTTAGTATGTGGACCGAGCCACTTTGCGCTTATAATATGGCTTCTTTTACGCACGGAGACTATACGAGTTTTTACGCTCAACGGTTGACGTGTGCGTAAGGTTTATTTGGGCTACTTTTACGCTCAAGGTTATTTAACAACCACTTTACGTGGGAAGTCTACATCAGGGCTATTGTACGCCTAGTCTACTACTTTACGCTCAGGGTATATTTGGGTTGTTTTTACGCCCTATTCCAATTCAGGACATGGTTTGCCTACATGGCTTTCATGCCACATATCTCGAAGAACGTGTGTACGTGTTTTATTGAAATAATGGGACACGTGTCAACGTATGTAGAGGACTTCGGTTATGGGTGGCAGTTGTTAGCGTAAAGACGGAACTTTTGCTGAGTTTTTACGCACAAGAAGCCAAGTCTATAAATAGACTGATTTTTCTCATATAGAGGGACGAGAGGGGAGAAAAGAGAGAATACATAGAGATCAGAGCCCAGAGACTTTGATTTTTCGGAGCATTCTTCTTCAACTTTTCTTCTAGAACAGAGTGAAGCAAAGCAGGAAAGCATTCGGCCTCGCCATCAGTACCCAAGTGCGTCGATACCTTTCTGGTGACTTAGTTCCTCCAATTTTTCATCTTCTAGCAGTGATCTTCATCATCATCGTATGGTCCAAGGAACAAAGTGATCATTTACAGATCAGACTTCCATAGCAATACTTTCCAGAATCAAATTTGTACTTTTTGTACTTTTTCTCGTTTTATTTTCAAAATCCGATTTCCAGGCATTTTGTTAAGTGAAACAAAAATGGCGACTCTGCTGGGGACGACCTTCTCCTCTGACGAGGAGGCAATTGCTCAATACGATGATGTGTCGATTGGATCGACAAAGAAGACTCTGGTTGTACACTTCGACCAGACTTATGAAGAAATGCTTCGAACTGGGGGTGGTTCTCGCCGCTCCAATGTTCAAAAATCTCGCAAAACACGAAAAGTTTGGATTCCTAAATCCAAAATAGCTTCTGATCTCTCTGTTGCTTCTGAGGGCAAGGGAATTCTTCCCACTCCTGTCGTAGGGGCTCCCATTCGTAATGAGGCAGTCCTTACTTCAGCGTTGCACTCTAAGTGTGGCAAGTTATCTCCCGTCTGTGATGGTGAAGATAATCAGGTTTTACACCCAGTGGGTAAAAACCAAAATTTACGCTCAGTGCATAAGAACGAGTCTCCCATTTGTAATGAGGCAGACTCTAATGCTTGTGCTTCTAAGTGTAAAAATAAGTCTCCCGTCTGTGACGTGGTAGACACACAAAAATTATGCTCTTCGCGTAAAGGAATATCTCCCGTCTGTGATGTGGTAGATAATCAATTTTTACGCTCTACGCGTAAAGGTAAGTCTCCTGTCTGTGACAGTGTAGATAAAATTCACAACGATATTTTTACATCTAATGTGAATGTACCTAAATGCATACAGCGTAAAGATGTTGTTGGTAAAGCTTCAGTTCTACACCAACAGCCTTCTTATACTGCTCTACGCAAAGTACCAAACCTACAAATCATACGCAATGAAAATGGAGTCCTTCGTGCTCAAAAATCTCAAGATTTGCGTACACAACTCCAAATGCGTAGAAATGTATAGTTTGGTTCTGCGAATGCAGCCAGTAATCTTCTTTATACACAAGGGACTAAACGTTTTGCTACCCCAAATGTAATAAAGACTACTCCCTCTACTCCTTCTGATTTACGTGAATTCCTAATGCAAAAGCGTAAAAAATAGACAATCTCCCGTGACGTTCTCCAAGAAAATTATCACTGTGAGTGTCACCAGATTGTGATCAAATGTTGTTGCTCGGCTTCCAGACGGTCAGTTTTTGATCGATTGAATTTTAATGCACCCCAACAACAAGCTGATGAGTTGTCATATGCGTCAGTCAACATGGCATCTCACACCAACAGAGGACGTCCTAGACGGAATACGTCCCAAACCCAAGGTCAACAACAATTCAACAGACTTCTTGATTCTTTTGAAGGAGTATATCAGAATACTCGATCAAGAAGACAAATACAATTGCAGACTTCTGATTCTGAAGCTGGGGGTACTCAATCTCTTGAGTCCGAAACTGATAGTGTTGATTCATACTCCTATACTAATCCTTCTGCATCTTCAAGAGAGGTTGAATCCTATGCTATTGGAGATGAACCAGAGACGTCATCTGTTAATACAGAACAACGTCTCACTGCTGTTGAGCAATCATTGAAAGACATGCTTAACATGATGCAAAGCATGCACCAGATAATAACGGCTCAACAAACTGCTCAACCAGCAATTGTAACTTCGGTTCAGACAGCAGCACCAACTCAAGATAGCCAAGGGATTGTTATACCTTTGAATATCCAAGAGCCTGCTGTTAACCAAAATTCTGCATCTCCAGAACCCATCATTCCAGAAGATGTACCATCTCCGGTCGGGATTATGGTACAACCGACAACTTTTTAATCAAATATGCTTCCACAAACCAGTGAAGTCATTCAAGCAGTGCGTGAGCTCAAAGCACAGTTTGAAGCAAAAGGATCAACTCCAGAGGTTAGGGATTAAGCAACCTTATCCTCCTCATTAGAATGATGTACCGTTTCCACCAAAATTCAAGCCACAGTCAATGGTACTGTTTGATGGAAAGGCTTCTCCTAGTCAGTATATCAATTACTTTGATATTATGACTGTACATTTGCAGAAAAATGATGCTCTTCTCACTAGAGTATTCATTGGATGCTTGACGGGTTCAGCTTACGACTGGTATCGTAGTTTACCCGACAATTACATTTCGTCTTTTGACGAATTTAAGGCAATGTTTCTCTCCCGTTTCTATGAAGAAGGTATGGACATGAACATGTCATCCTTAATAGAAATCAAGCAAAATGAGAAAGAAGATACTCGGACGTTCATTGAACGTTTCGACAGGCGACTCTAAAGATGCCCCCTGGTATGCCAGATTCAGCGCTGATTGATACATGTAAGATGAATCTGCGACCATCTATCGCTGTCTTCACGGGTTCCTAATTCACAGATTGGGCTTCGTTTATCATAGCAGCAGTTTCCGCCGAGACCAATGGTAGGTTGGCTCGTGAACATGGGATGATTTTCGCCTCTGAGGATAAAGGAAAGAAAGTAATCCTGGTAATAATTTTGACAATCGTAATATGAAAGGAAAAGACACTCTTATGGTCAATCTTTCCAAGAATAAAATGACACCGAATAATCAGGAATCTTCCAGGTCAAAAGAAGAATACTCTTTTGACGAAAGTAATATCCCAGGGATATTCCAATGTCTGGTGAAGAGTGGCAAACTCCAGATTCTGGAGCCAAAGAGGCCCAATGAGGTGAATCTGACTGACAATCCCAAAATTGTAACTATCATAGATACATTAATCATCTTACCAGTGCTTGCTATGTTTTGAAGAAGAAAATCCAAGAGCTGATAAATGGTGGTGCCATTGCCTTAACCAATGATGACCATACGGTTACAACCAATATGGTTTCTCTTCAATTTGGAGATTTTCCTCCACAACAGTACCAGATGGAATTATCCCAATTCCGAAGGCGACGATGAAGATTTTTAAATGACCTATCAAAATGTTTACAAAAAGGTTTTCAAAAAGGTTTTCAAAAATCACCAAAAATCTGTTTTAAAAACCCTAACCTAACCCTGACTGAACTCGGCCAGAGTTCGGCCAGAGTTCGGTTGGTGGCCGTTTGATTTTTGAAATTCTCTGGAACTTGGTCCTCCTGCAGTTGCGGATTTGACCGAGATTTGCTCATCGAGTTCTGCCCGAATTCTGCCCGAATTCTGACAGAGTTCTCCCTTTGGAATTCCTATAAATAGAGATGGATTTCGATCATTTCAATTCACTCATTCACTTTCAATCTTCTCTCTATCTAAAAAGCTTTCTGTCTTCCAAAGAGTTTTCTAGAGCTTTCATTTTCAGATCCCAAGCCAGTTACAATCCTCTAGTCGATTTGCCAGTGCGGTACGGTCTAAAAGTTTCTGAGAGATTGTAATCAGAAGGCTTGATTGAAGAATACCTCTTCACATTTGAAGTTGGACGAGTTCTTCGTATCAAAGCTCGCGTTGTAGAAGTTGCAAGGACTTCGTAAGAAAACTTGCGGTTTTTCCTATAGTAGATTCAACTGGTAGCAAGAGTTCTACCGACTAGATTAGTCCTCAACAGAGGGATACCAGTATACATCGCTGTCTTTGTGTTTGCTTTCTGAACTCTGCCTTTACATTATTTCAATTGTGATTATATACTGTGATTGTGTTGCTAACATTTTTTATTTAGCATTATTCCGCTGCCAACTCTATTCACCCCCCCTCTAGAGTATTACGCTTTACTATATCATTCCTACAATTGGTATCAGAGCGGGTGTTACAGGTAAAGCGAGGTAACAGTGCTATTATTTATTCATTATTTATTAGATCACAGCACATCACATGGCTACTATGAAATTCACAAGTGAAGGTCAGGCCACAACAGACCCCCCTCTGTTTGATGGTACTAACTACACTTATTGGAAAACACGGATGAGTTTCTTCTTAAAATCTCTTGATTTTGACTTATGGACTATTGTTCTTGATGGCTATCAGAAGCCACCTCGTATAAATGTCGAGGGAGTTTTGGTTGGAAAACCCCAAAGCAGTTATACAGAGGAAGAAAAGAAAAAGGCCAGTCTTGACGCACGTGCCATTAATGCTCTTTTTGTGCCTTAGACAGAACAGAATTTAACAGGGTATCTACATGCACAACGGCAAATGGTGTGTGGAAGCTTCTCGAAGTTACACATGAAGGCACGACTCAAGTCAAGGAGTCAAAAGTCAGCCGACTTACTCAAGAGTACGAGGCGTTCAAAATGAAGCCAAATGAAACAGTCACACAAATGTTCGAGAGGTTCTTGGATATTGTAAACCCTTTGTCCTCCTTAGGCAAAGATTACAGTAACCACGAAAAGATTCACAAACTCCTGCGAGCTCTCACCAAGAACTGGATTCCGAAGGCTACAGCTATCATTGAAGGAAACGACCTCACTACAATGTCACTTGAAGTACTCATGGGTAAACTACTCACTCATGAACTGGAGCTACAAGATTTTGAAGAACCTGCACCAAAGGAGAAGACTATCGCCCTCAAAGCTCAGCACAGAAAAGCTGCTGAAGATGACTCAGACAGCAATGGATCTGACGCTGAAGATCAAGCTCTCCTAGCAAGGAAGTTCAAAGATTCATGAGACATGAGAAGAGAGTCAAAGAGAACAACAGCAACAACTGGTACCAAGAAGATGCGGTCTGCTATGGCTGCAAGAAGAAGGGACATATGAAGAAGGACTGTCCCATCAACTCATCATCGAGCAAGAAGAACAACAGGTATGAAAAAGGCAACCTGAAAAGATCAACGTCTCGGAAATATGCTAACACCAGCATATGGCATGAGAGTGAAGCTAGCGACTCAGAAGATGAACATTCAGAGGACGCTGCAAACATCTGCTTCATGGCAATCGATCAGGTACCTACTGAACCTGTAGAAACATATGATGACTTCACCTTTGAGCAATTAGGAGATGCCTTCAGTGACCTGATGCTTGACTACAGGAAACTGCGTAGTAAATATCAGACCGCTAAGAAGGTACTCAAAGAGTACAAAGGATAAATAGGAAGACTTACCGACCTACTAGCTGAGGTTAGAGCTAATGTTAGTGAGTCTGGTGAGCTTTCCTCTATAAAGCTCTTATTACACGAGACTAAACAGTCATCCGAAGAGAAAGACAAGATTATAGACCAATTGAGAGAAGATCTTTCTAGAGAAAAGAAAAGTCTTCAATCTGCACAAATCAGAATGGAATCACTCACTTCTGATTATACTAAGTTATATGACACTTCCAAAAGGTTGGAAATTAGGTTAGGAAAACAGCCTGAGCCTGCTGCTTCCTATCCTAACATGTGTCACTTACCGAGAATTCGGAACATTCCCAAGCCAAACACTGTCAGACCAAACCATACAAAACCTTTACCCCAAAAGGTTAAGCCCAAACATGATCATAGGTATGCATTCTTCTATACTAGAAAACCCAAACCTACCAACCATGCACACCACTCAGCTTTCAACACTCGACATGCACAATGTCATTATTGTGGCCTCATTGGTCATATATCATCTGCATGTAGGATGAGAAAGCTTGTAGATTTAAATGTTTATGCTTGGATACCTAAAGCTAACAATTTAGGACCCTACAAGAAATGGGTACCAAAGGTTTCATCTGCAAACTGTTTTGTAGGTGGAACACCCTTCACATGCTAGAAGCAAATGGATCCTCGATAGCGGTTGCTTACGGCATATGACCGGTGACGCTACCCTATTTGCAACACTGTCGAAGAAAAAGAAGGAAGGTTATGTTTCCTTCGGTAATAATTTGAAAGGGTATATTATTGGTATCGGTGATGTTGGTAAGTCTCCCTATCCAGTTATTAAAGATGTCTGTCTGGTTACCGAGTTGAAATATAATCTGCTCAGCATAAGTCATCTAGCTGATCATGGTTATGGTATCAACTTTGGCAAAGACAAATGTACTATAGTTGATAGCTCAACTGGTAGTACTATCTTTGAAGGAATCAGGGAAGACAATATATATATTTTCTATCTGTTGGAAGAAGCTAACATTTCAGGTAGATGCTTAATGGCCAAAAGTGATGAGAGTCATCTATGGCACATGAGACTCGGTCATGCAAACATGGATACAATTTCAAGATTATCCACAAAGAAGATAGTACGCGGTTTACCAGACATAACATTCAAGAAGGATTCGGTATGCAGCCAATGTGAAAAGAACAAGGCTACCAGATCCACATTCAAGTCTGTAAACGCAATATGTCCTACTAGACCTCTACAATTGCTACACATGGATTTATTCGGTCCTAGCAGAGTTGCTAGCCTCGGAGGTAAATTATATGCATTTGTTATTGTAGATGATTTTTCTAGATACACGTGGGTATATTTCTTGACACGCAAGAATGACGTATTATCCGAATTTGTCGCCTTTTGCAAGAAAGTACAAAATGAAAAAGGTTACATGATCACTCGAATTAGAAGCGATCATGGAGGCGAATTCGAGAATGCTGATTTCGAGCAATTTTGTGACACACACGGTTTCATACACGAGTTCTCCTGCCCTAGAACTCCACAACAAAATAGAGTTGTGGAACGTAAGAACAGAACTCTAACCGAAATGGCCAGAGTGATGTTAAATCAATTTAGCCTACCCAAATACTTCTGGGCTGAAGCTGTCAATACAGCTTGCTTTGTGCTCAATAGAGTTCTAATTCGACCCAAATCGAAGAAGACTCCATTTGAGTTATGGTTTGATAGAATTCCTTCAGTTTCATACTTTAAGATATTTGGCTGTAAGTGCTTTATTCTTAATACTAAAGACAACTTGGGAAAGTTTGACGAAAAGGCCTATGAAGGTATATTTCTAGGTTATGCGGCAAAGAGCAAAGGGTACAGAGTCTTCAACAAACGTACCATGATCATCAAAGAATCAATCAACGTCACTTTTGATAAATGAACCAAATGTCTCTCGATGATAGTGATGAAGATCTGCCTACATCAAGTTCGACATCAGCTGAACCTGAACCAAGCTCTGCACTAGCTGAACCCCTAGAGGAGATCCAGGAACCAGCTACCTACAGAGTCTACCAAAAAGGTTAAAATTTACAGCTGATCATCCACAAGATTTGGTAATTGGTGACATTACCAAAGGAGTAAGTACTCGATCATCCAGTAGAGATATTGTTTCTAGTGTTGCATTTATTTCACAGCTAGAACCTAAATCTATTGATGAAGCATGTAGTGATAGTTTCTGGATAGATGTCATGCAAGAGGAATTGAACCAATTCGAACGGAATCAAGTTTGGGAACTTGTTCCCAAGCCTATTGATCATCCGGTCATTGGCACCCGTTGGGTATTCCGAAACAAACTGAATGAGGATGGTTTAGTAACTCGTAACAAGGCTCGACTCGTAGCTCAAGGATACAATCAAGAAGAGGGTATCGACTACGATGAGACTTATGCCCCAGTTGCGAGATTAGAATCCATTCGAATGTTATGTGCATTTGCATGTTTTCATGATTTCAAACTTTTTCAAATGGATGTAAAAAGTGCTTTTCTAAATGGCTTTATAAAAGAAGAAGTTTTTGTAGCACAACCTCTGGGTTTCACGGATTTCAAAATTCTGACCATGTTTTCAAGTTGAAGAAAGCCTTATATGGTTTGAAACAAGCCCCTCGTGCTTGGTATGACCGTCTAAGCTCTTTTCTACTTGACAACGGTTTTTCAAAAGGAAAGATTGACACTACACTATTTATTAAATCTTTTAATGGCAAGCTGCTTTTAATTCAAATCTATGTTGATGATATCATATTTGGATCCACTGATGAATCTCTTTGTCAAGAATTTTCTAAGTGTATGCAGAATGAGTTTGAGATGAGCATGATGGGAGAGCTGAAGTTCTTTCTCGGATTGCAAATCAACAAACCGACAATGGGACGTTCATTAATCAAGCCAAGTACACAAAAGATTTGCTAAAGAAGTTCGATCTGGACAATGTCAAACCTATTGGCACTCCGATGGCAACTTCAACAAAGCTTGATTCTGACGAACAAGGCAAGCCAGTCGACACACGTAAGTATCGAGGTATGATTGGTAGTTTACTTTACTTAACTGCTAGTCGTCCAGATATAATGTTTAGTGTTTGCCTGTGTGCACGTTTTTAAGCTAACCCAAAGGAATCACATCTAACCGCAGTTAAGCGTATCTTCCGATACCTTAAGGGCACTTCTTCTGTCGGCTTGTGGTATCCCAAAACTAAATCCTTTGACCTTATTGGTTATTCGGATGCAGATTTTGCGGGATGCAAGGTTGATAGAAAAAGTACTAGCAGTACATGTCATTTCTTAGGCAAGGCTCTAGTCTCTTGGTTTAGTAAAAAGCAAAATTCTGTAGCCTTATCAACAACAGAGGCTGAGTATATCGCCGCAGGACGTTGTTGCGCTCAGATTTTGTGGATGAAACAAACCCTAGAAGACTTTGATTTATTTTTCACAAATATTCCCATTTTCTGTGATAACACGAGCACCATTAATTTGACTAAGAATCCTGTATGTCATTCTCGTACTAAACATATCGAGATTAGACATCATTTTCTTAGAGATCATCATCAAAATGGAGATATAAACCTTGTGTACATAGATACTGAAAATCAATTAGCTGACATCTTCACTAAACCTCTAGCGGAAGATCGTTTCAATTATTTACGTCGAGAATTAGGAATTTTGGACGTCAATAATATTAATTGATTTTATTTTATGATTATATATCATTATGCAAAAATTGTGTTAGAGACAAGCTAATAAAGAGTCTGTCTGTCACCACAACTACGGTTGAAGCGAAGCGGTACTTAAGAGTTCCCCGGTGAACCTCCGCCAGCTGGGACAGTACTCCTACAGCTAATCTGAGGACAGTCGCTGTGTAACGACATTTAATTCATAAAATATTATTAATTATGTTATTTGAAGACTAAAATAACTAATCTTTGAATTAAATATTTGCAACGAGTCAATGAAAAAGAAGTAGCAAAAATCAACTTTGAAAGAACCCTAGGCGATTCGGCCAGAGCTCTGACCGAATTCGGCCCGAGTTCGGTTGAGGGTGTATATGTATATATACAGAACCCGAGAGCTTCTTCTCTTTCATTGGTTCCAAACTTTCAAACAGCAGCTCCAGACGCCCGAAACTCCTCTAAACCCTAGGTATTCACCAACCCATTGCTTCCTATCTACTTGGTGAAATCCTTCCAAAATTTGGAATCGTGCGGAGATCGTTCTTCTCTACAACATATCCAATTTTCGTGAGGTATAACTCCCTCTCTCTCCACCTTTCATATTAGTGCTTTTTTATTTCAATGGCACCTAGATTTAATCCGTCAAAGAGGAAGAAGACCACTCCTAGTGAGGAAGGGTCCTCTTCGAATCCTCACACGGATTCCTTGTTTTCGCCGGTCCAAAAGAGCGACGGCGCTTTCGATGGGTTCTTCTTTCAAACCCTCGATCAAGCTTTATTATGGTACGGTGACTTTTCCACCCGTTCCATATGTAGCGGCACTCCGGTTAAATGGACGATATTCCCTGATCATCGTCACTTATTTGAGGCATTAGGGTTACACTTACTTGTTAAACTGTGCTTCCCAATAGCTACTAATGCCATTAGATTGTTCTATTGCAATCTCGTAGTTAACACTTTTGACGTGAGCACACGTGTCGGAGGCATAGACATTGACTTCAATGATGTCCTTCTAGCGGAGATTCTTGGTATTCCCAATGAAGGTGAACCGCTAGTTGATATCACGAAATTCGATTTCCCCGAAGGCACTACACTCACGAGTTTTAAAACGGAACTTTGTGCACCTGACAGAGTACGTTCTGGAAAGTTCAAGACTAACAACCTGAACTTGTTTAACTATGAATTGCATCGCATCATCTACTCTACTCTTCTTCCAAAATCCACTTCCAAGGATGATGTGACTTCGCTTGAGCTGTCCGCCATTGTACCATATCTTAAGGGGATTCCTTTTCCGCCCCTAAGACAATCATTCAGATGACGGGACGTTGTCGTGCTAGAGATCAAAATCTCTCTTACGCGATGATTCTCCCTCGTATCTTTCAGCGATTCGAGATCGATCTATCGACTTGTACTCAGGACTCTGAGCCCAAGTTACTCCAGCTTTCTCGTCGCAGCCGGACTGCTTCAGCTCCACCTCTTGCCTACTGCACCATCTTCACCACATCAGCCGTATGCCATAACTTTTGAGGGCATACATCAGCATTTATCAGCTTTGCACGTCTCGATGACGGACATGGCTCGCGAGCGAGAGTTCCGCGATGTCACCCGTTACCAGGCGATGGCAAACTCCTTGGCCGATCTGCGATTTGCCCAGACTGGTCACTCTGCTGCTTCCATCCCTCGTGATCCAGCTTTTTCGGGTTACCGCTGTGAGGATGAGGCTGTTCATGCCTACTTCCAGCCAGGTAACGCCTATGACTGGTATCGTGCACCTCGAGATTACGTTGGTGAGTTCTATGCTGGCGCCCCTATCATCCTACTGGCGCTGGTACTTCTGGTGCTGGTACTTTCGGTCATGCTGGCCATGCTGCTGATGATATTGATGAGGATAGTGATGATGAGATCTGATTTGATTATTAGATATTCTATTGTATACTTGGAAATGCTCCGACATTCCAAGTTTTTATCATTTACTTTTTATCAGTACTTTGTAGTTTGCTATCAGTATTTTTTTATCTTCATGGACATGTTTTTGATGTTTCATTTATGACATCTCAGTTTATTTCAGCATTTTGTTTAAGCACTATCTCTTTATACTGCTTCTCCATTTTAAACTGCCTGTGAAATAGCATGCCTGAGATTTCTTTTATGTTTTGAAGCACTACATGCCTGTGATGATATTTTATAGACACTTTACATTCCTGTGATGCTATATCTCTAATTCTTATATTATATTTTATTTTCTCGCTATTTGTTACTTATGCATTGATTGCGGGGGAGCCTTCTGCATTTAATGCGGGGGAGCCTTCTCCTGTGCAATTATTTTGCTAAGTGACAAAGGGGGAGAAAATTAAAAATGATCTAACTTTTTTTGAGTTAAATACAGGTTATGAACAATTTCTACTTTTTGATATTTTGAACAAGCTTGAACTAGCTTAATGTTATATCATTCATAGTTTGTCAATTATCAAAATGGGGGAGATTGTTGGCCCATTGGTCATCGTCAACCTGATTTTAATAATTGATCAAAACTCTGTCTGGATATATGAAGCTTGTTGGGACATCTCAGCTCCTTGGACATAAGCAAGATTGGATATTCACTCCGTTCAAGACTGAAGATCTGTTTGCCTACTTGAGTCTGTACTTCCTATGCAATGTAATTTTTCATTTTATTTGAGTCTAGGAATACGTTGTACACCGAGTCATACTGGCAAATAGGCTACTCCCAAATAGTTCAAAAATTTTTAAAATGACCTATCAAAATATTTACAAAAAGGTTTTCAAAAAGGTTTTCAAAAATCACCAAAAATCTGTTTTAAAAACCCTAACCTAACCCTGACAGAACTCGGCCAGAGTTCGGCCAGAGTTCGGCCAGAGTTCGGTTGGTGGCCGTTTGATTTTTGAAATTCTCTGGAACTTGGTCCTCCTGCAGTTGCGGATTTGACCGAGATTTGCTCATCGAGTTCTGCCCGAATTCTGCCCGAATTCTGACAGAGTTCTCCCTTTGGAATTCCTATAAATAGAGATGGATTTCGATCATTTCAATTCACTCATTCACTTTCAATCTTCTCTCTATCTAAAAAGCTTTCTGCCTTCCAAAGAGTTTTCTAGAGCTTTCATTTTCAGATCCCAAGCCAGTTACAATCCTCTAGTCGATTTGCCAGTGCGGTACGGTCTAGAAGTTTCTGAGAGATTGTAATCAGAAGGCTTGATTGAAGAATACCTCTTCACATTTGAAGTTGGACGAGTTCTTCGTATCAAAGCTCGCGTTGTAGAAGTTGCAAGGACTTCGTAAGAAAACTTGCGATTTTTCCTATAGTAGATTCAACTGGTAGCAAGAGTTTTACCGACTGGATTAGTCCTCAACAGAGGGATACCAGTATACATCGCTGTCTTTGCGTTTGCTTTCTGAACTCTGTCTTTACATTATTTCAATTGTGATTATATACTGTGATTGTGTTGCTAACATTTTTTATTTAGCATTATTCCGCTGCCAACTCTATTCACCCCCCCTCTAGAGTATTACGCTTTACTATATCGTTCCTACAGTGTCTACCTGCCGACGGCGGCGAGTCGAGCACGGAGATTCGAAGTGGGCCTGAGGCCTTCAATTTTTGCCCACGTGACTGTGCCTGAGTATCAAACAATGGGTGAGTCACTCAGCCACGCCCTTCGCGTAGTGCCTCAGTATCCTTCTGCCACTACCGGTGTTGTTTATTTTAATAACAAATGCTAAGTAATGCAGGAGGCAACAATGAGCATAAGCGTCCAAATCAAAGAAATGGAGGTAGCAACCAGGGGAGGAATCAAGTATTCTGTAATTACTGCCACAAGGAGGGGTACGTGATCAATGAATGCCGATTGAAGAGTGGAACGTGCTTCGGGTGCGATCGAACAGACCACGTCACAAAGAACTGCCCGGAAGCCAAGCCGAACCAACGCCCCAGTAACACCAATAAAATCGAAGCCAAGCACCTCGGGCTCTACAGACCACGCCACAAAATGGCTAAGACCATCGCCCCAATGCCCAGGGCCGTATCTACACCATGACCCGGGACGAAGCGTTCGTATCTGACACAATTATGACAGGTATACTATATTTTAATAAAAACATGCTCGTGTACTGTTTGATTCAGGTGCCACGCATAGCTTTATTTTAGCGGATTTTGTCGTCAAACACAAATTTTTTGTGACACCGTTAGGCCTGAATCTTAGCGTCAATATACCGTCAGGCACGTCACTCATTACAAACTCAGCCTACGGAGGCGGAATCATCTGTATAGGTGGTCAAAAGGTAGTGTCACGACTCGCACCCGCTTTTTTGGATACGAGACGTGTCCAAGCCAGCCTACGCCACAGAATCGACGGTAGAACGCTGTCAAGCCCGCAAGAAATAAATGCTCAAAAATACAACATTTATTGCTCATTCACATTTCTAAATTTATTACAATATTTACAAGATTTATATTTAAAGAAAATACAAGGTTTTACAATTAATGAAATTGATGCAACTGCTATCTATTTCTAGGTTGACCTCAGCATACCCAAGTCTTTCCAATGCTAAGAGTGATCGCGGCTAAACCTGAAAAATGTTGGTTTCCAGTCAGGAATAGAACAAGTACACAAACCGACGACAATGTGAAAACACAATAGAATTAACAAGACAAGAAAATAACATATGAGAGATAAAAACTGGAAGATAACTGATGACATAGCACGATAGAGAAGTAAAAGAAAAATAAAAGACATCTACCTATGTTGTGTGAAATATCATTTTCAACATGTGAACGGCTAGGGGGTAAATATGGCTCACTGTACGTGTCGTGTGCAGCTGCTATCATTCACGATTAGACACGGAGGATAGTTCTGGGTAGTCCACATGTCTACTAAGATATTTCCCCTCCCGACTATTCCGTGTGACGAGCGTGTCGACAAGCAGCAAGATATATGTATAGACATGAAATAAAAAGACTACTATGAATCGGAAAGCAATCAGAAAGTGCACTTGCCTGAGGTCCTTAGCTGGAGAAACCAATAATATTATACCACTCAATGAGCCACAATCAGTCAACACATGCAGAAGTTTTCGAATGCTGAAATAAACAGTACCAATGTTTTCAAAATAGTCAAATTAGCTAGAATTGCCTGTCCTTAAGTCCAATTCTGGATACAGGGGAAAAACGGTAATTTTGGGCAAAAACGATGTCCGCCGTTGGACCCGCTTTGTGCCGAAAAGCGTGCCAGAGTCAACGGTCTCTAAAGTCGTCAAACTACATGTCTACGGATCCGGTATTCTGATACGAACCCAACCGTATGTCCAAAGTTGGATTTCGACGGGCCGTGCACAAAATCGCCCGTTGAGTCGGGCCGTGGGGCCCGTAAAACGGCGTTCCGATTCTACTGTCTCAGAATTAGACCAAACTTGGCATACAGGACCAGAAAAATGATACGGTCCTGCTGGCACAAGTTTCATCTCGATCTGACGAGCGTACACAAAGTTATGACTGAATTTGCATTATACGGATACGGGGCGATTCCGACGGATACGCATCAAATTCGTCGTGCACACGCGACCAATTTGAATTTTGTCAAAGCCCACACGACCACGAAGCTGTTACGCACCTTTCGATGCTTTCAGTTCGCGACCAGGTCGCCCAAAATGGCGGGACGCACGTCGTGTGGATGAATTTTACAAGTTTTCTACTGTTTTGAAAACAGGTTTTTCCGAATTTTCAAGAATGGTTTAAACTGTACATGGTTATGAAATTCAGAACTACGAAATAGTTTCTGATCCCCTATATGTTGTCTAAAAACGTGTTCAATTAGAATTTCTCATATGACATTAGATCGATCGAAAAACGACCTCCAAACATGGATGATTGCACTGCTATATGCTCTATTTTTGAACGGATTTTCACCCGACTTTGAGTCGATTTATCGGGAAATCTAGCGCATGAAAACTAAACCTACGTGAAGGGATTCTAAGGGGTATATATGGGCTACATACCAGCGCAAGCGGCTCGGGAAACGGCAAAGCGTGGTGGCGGGAAAGTCGTCGCAAACTTGCATTCCAGTTCGCCGCTGTTGCTGCCCAGTCCTGCTTGTGGCGCGTGCGCGCACGACGCTGTGAGCGCTGGGGTGGCCGCCAGGTTCGTGGAAGGGTGGCGCGTGGTGGAGGCGCTGGGTTCGTTTAGGGTTTTGATGTTTCGAGTAATCACTCTTTCGGTTTCTCGATCAGTTCGTATATATGCTATTTGATCGGGTGGGGCTCTTCTGTTTGCTCGAACAGGCTGAGCAAATTTCAGTTTTCGTTTCATGGGGTCGGCCCTTTTGGGCTGTGAGGGGAGAAACTCACGGTTTGGGCTTTGGACGTGAGCCGGTTCCTATTGTTCTACATTGTACTGCCTCCATCCCGAAGCCTGTTAAGCTTACAAATTTGTCATAACAATTTACATTCTATACAGCTCTCACTTACACCAATTTATATGTTTTACATGTGTATTTTAGTTAACAAGCCACCAATATGGAGGAACTAGGCTGACCTAATGATGGGACCCCAGTAATGTATTAGCATTAATAATACTAACAGTCACTCAATCAATCTTTATATTGTGCAATAGCACATATCACATCTGCTGATTTGGCTAAATGACTTATTGCATAAGGTTTTCAAGTTGCTCTCTGTTTCGTTTCTTTTTGACAAATAAGCAGCCATTTACATCATACCAAATCCAAATTTTAGTATTGAAGTTGAATGTTTTAACCTGCTGTTGAGTAAATCTTGTTCAGTAATTCTAAATGGTTCCTCCATTAGCAGAGAAGTGTAATTAGAATGTGAAAGAATATTGTCGATAGGAAGAATATAGGTCTTTTAGAGCACAGATTCAATTCATGAACATGAGCTTCAATGAAAATGAATATACCCCCGGCAAAAGCTAAAGCCAACAAATCATGTCTGCATAATATCTATTTATATATACACATACCCACATATATAATATATGCTATATATGCATACCCATACACATATTTATAAATATATTTATATATACACATATTTCTTTTGATAATCAATAAAATAAATAATATTAAAATATTTAAAAAAAATTCGGGAAGGGGAGCTACAAATCTATCCACCTTAAAAATAATTTTGTCCTCGAAATTCTAATCCATATCTATTCCTTAAGATTCAACAAGATGTCTACCTGAACCTTAATCTCCTTAAATTTTTAATTCCTCGAAAATAGTTGTATCCTCCTGCTAGCCATTTCGTAACTACGAATCGTCGAGGACATTCTACCCACCTTTGGTCACACTACTCCTCAAAACACGGTCACTAAAATCTTAGAACCCTCTAACTAGTGACTAATAATTCTACTAAAATATCTAGGACATATGGTATCTATAATCTCTCATATTTACAAACAACCAATTATTTCAATAATCAAGCAATATTATACTATAATTTAAGAATTTCTGATGAATTCTAGGCAGCACGATCACTCATCACCCCGAAATATGAAGGGCGGGGAGATAGGAAAAAAATAATCGAGGGCGAATATGAAGCTCCCAAAGCGGTAGATCGTATCCAATGATGTAGACAGTAAGAAAGTTTATAAGCCCAAAAATGCACCTTCGGTGACTTTTGTGTTTAAGTAGCACATGAGGCCTCAATTGGGTGGCACCTAGTGGCATGTGCATAGTAGATTTTGAGTAGGTCAAAACCATATATTGGGTCGAATGAATTGAAAGGCTGAGGCTCTAATAGAAGTCGGAAAGCATACGGTGTTATGGTAAGGGTTATAGCGTCCTTTTGACCTAAAAGTCGTACCATAAAAATAGAGTACAAGGGGACGTGTTTGAGTGGGACATGATGTACCTAGATGAAGGTGGACTGTCTAGATCTTGTATATGAAATTTGTTGGAATGTAACAGTTGGTCTCGTGCTCCGAATATTAATGACACGGCCGGGGGCACAAAATGATCTAAGTGGAAAGTGGGACAACATAGGGCACTAGTTATTATCCTAATGAAAATTATTCTAATCAATCGGTAATCCTGGTATATCTAAAATTTTTGAAAGCTTACAGTCTACCCACCTTAGAAGCTAGGATATGATTTTAGGAATAATGAGATTAGAAAAATTTCGAAGTTCGGATTGTCACGACCCGCACCCTAGAGTTAGGGCACGAGAACGTAACAACGCCCAGCCTACGCCGCAGTGTCGGCGGTAGAACGATGTCCTAGGTATCAATGCATCTAACAGTATAAGACTAAACAGTTTATACTCCCCGAATGGGGGTGACATAGCAGAATGTAAACTCAATCACATCTAAGGTAGAGCATAAAGGAAGATAGATAAAACATGAAATCGAAAAGAGATACAACAGATAGAAGTCTAAGTGTCTAAGATACAAACTCAGAATACATCTCAAAACCCAAATACAGTAATCCATAAATACAACTCAAGATGACTGAAAATAAACTATAAGCAAAAACCCTAGCTATCTATGCAACCTCTACTGTCTTCTCTAGGCTAGCAGGCAACCTCCAGGCTATCTGTAAAATTTATCAACAGGTCCAGTCAGGACTGGAGCGAGCACAGTACATCTCAACAGATCATAGCAGGTTAGAAAATATAATCATACAGTAAAGTAAGATACAGGATCTGAAGAAAATACAGTATGTAAACAGAGAAAAAACTGTAATAGAAATATCTACTATAAGTAGAGAGCTAACAGTGGCTAGTGAGTCAGAGTACAATATAAACATGTGAATGGCATAGGAGATTCTGGGAACTATACTATGGAGTGATTCTGGGAACTGCACTACTTGAATATTATTCACATGTTTACTTCTACTCCCCCGTACCCCCAATCAATACACAAGGATCCAACCAGGTTATGTTATGATTCCATACAAAAGCCCACAAGGGGTGATACATGGATAGCCCATAAATGGTTGATTCTGGAAATGCCCACAATAGGGTGATTCTGGGAATGTCCATAAATGGGTGATTCTGGGAAGACTCTGTGATCATGAGAGTACATGTCACAAGTGATCGAAGAACCGTGAAGCATAGTGATACACCATGTAAGTGAAACGCACAGAACATGTAGTATACGATGCTCCCTGAGGGGATAACATCTCAAGAAAGGATCCATATAGTACTAATCCGTGTTACCAACGTGACAACATCAAGTATAGTAATCTAAAGCAGGAAAATAATTCTAACAGGATATGAAATGATCAGAGAATGTACTCGCCTGATATCTGAATGTCCAAGGTAAAGATACTGTCCGATGAGAGGTGTCTGGCTCCTAATTAGAACAGCACAAGTCACAACATGTCCAGAAGGGTAATATAAAGCACTACAATGCATTCTATATTAATCTAGGTCAAACTAGGCCAAAGTCAACCCTTGGTCAACTCTGGTCAACTGCACTAGTCAAACTAGGTCAAACTAGGTCATGTCCTAACCCAGCAAGTCTTACTAGGCCTAACCAAGACTATCCTAGCAAGCACACATCAATACAAGGCTATACAAGCCAACATACCCCCAACTCTATATAGCATGCAATTATTCAATACTCAAATAGGCAAGAATTCACATTGGATATACACTAGGTAATCTATTACTTTAAGCTATATATGTCTACACATATATACATGTATATATTGGTATTCAACATTAGGTCTATAATCATGGCATTTCAAATGGTTATATAAACTTATATATTACAACACAATACTAACATATATATAATATACATACATAGCTAAGTTAACTATATTCATAAATACTTATTTAAGAGGCTATGTGTGTGTATATGAACATGGCAAAGGGGCAAGTGAGGGTTAAATGGGCATACATAGTGTATACATATCAAAGAATGTCAAAGTGTAAGTGAACAAAGTGTCAAGTGTGATAGTGTCAACATAGTGTAAGGGGTACATGAGGTAATATAGGATTTGTGTTAACATAGAATATTACATCTCATTAACTTGTATATTGTATACATTACATCTATTATTACATTACATTCATGCTTGCATTCATTCATCATTCATTTATTCTCTTGCACTACTATATGCACCATACATTACATACTATGGAACCTACGTATTCATTACAAGTCATACTTATACATGCTTACATTAGATAAGATACTTACACCTCATACATCATTTATTTAAACATTTACTCGTGCTTGCATTCTCTATTTAATTACATAATGTATATACATTAACATGGGTTAAAATCAAATAGAACATTATATTACACACAAGGGTGCACAAAATGCATATGTCGAATAGTAACCTCTAATAATCAATACTGTACCATCTCAGCATGAATTGAAATCTATGATTAAAGTATGTTATAGATCTATGTGTTAGCTTTTCGAAACTTCAAACGGATCGCGTTTTCGTTTCCGAAAACTCCCGAAATCGCGAAAAAACCGAGAACGCGTTTGTCTTTCGTACAGCTGACACTCAAATAATTCTCCAGAAAGTTACAGAAAGAATTAGGCCTATTAATACATGTTTTTGGAAAGCTAACTTCAATACGCTTCTTTAAAAAAAGGGGAGATTAAACCGAGCTTTGAGCTAGAAGTTATGACATTTCTAAGTTAGGGCTGAAATTAAAAACGTGGATAAAAATCATGACGGATTTAGGTAGTTTGAGACAAAAGAACACAAGTATATACATAATATATCAAGAACTCACTCTCTACACTAATATATATATATGAGACACTATAGAACACATCTCCAATACAAAAATATGAGATTAAACATGTAATAATTCATTCATACATAACAACAACACATAGTGTGTCCAAATTTGGGATTTTCCCACATGGACACAACCACAACACAAAGGACACTCCTATGACCTCCAAATGGACACGAAATGGACACAAATGGAGATACAACCATGGGGGTCATTCCTATGGGTTCAAAATAGACCTATATACATGAGAAAATGAAAAGGAGAAGGGATTTGTACCTCCCGGTAGATCGAATCGAAGAAAAGCCTTCCCAGAGCGACACCGACACGTAGAGATTCCAAAAGGACACGAACGAGCTCCGAATCCTCCCAAACTTGGGTAGCTTCCTCCTTGGCTAGAATGGAGAAGGAAAGAAGAAGATTTGGTGGTGAAATGGAAGGATTTGGTGGAAAAATTGCTAGGGATTGCTCTCTAGGAATTTGGGGAAGAACAAGAGAGAGTGTGGATGAATAATGAAATGAACTTGAGCCTATCCTCTCCCAAAGTGGCTGGCCATATGGGGCTATTTGTCCTATTATGGTAAGGTCCAAAATGCCCCTACTAACCTATTCTATGAGTATTAGAAAGGGCTAATTGGTTGGGGCTAAATTAGTTATTCTAAAGTCTCTAATCACACTAACCTTATCCATAATAATTAGTCTAACCTCTAACTAAAATATTTCTATCATGTGGACTAAAATTAATATCATGTGGGCCATGCCTAACTAGTGTGTGGGTCCCACTAGAGTCAAACTACCCCCGGGTCCCTGTTTCAAGTCGGATTGAGTTGAAATTCGAACCCGACTCAAATAACCCCAAAACAATATCATAAATAATAAAATAATATCAAAATAATTCAAAGAGGTCAAATGCAAAAAAAATATCCTTAGGCCAAAAATGACATTAAAATATCATAATCACATGGTTAGGCTCTAGGTCAAACAGTCTCTAGGGTTTCACTAGCAAAACGTCAAAACCACAAATCATTGATTTAAATAATTTTAAAATGATTTAAAATCACCAAAAATTATATCATGAATTAATATCATTATTAAAATAATTATAAACACAAAATTTCAAAATTACCCTCATTTGGGAAACTGTGTGCTACAACTCTACCCACCTTAGAAAAATTTCGTCCTCGAAATTTAAGATCGATAGTACTCCTTCTAGAGCCTCTAACCTACCCAATATCTAAGGTAACACTTCCTAACACTGGAATAATAAACGGACATCTAAATAGTGTCAATCTAGGAATACCTCCAACACTGCTCTGCTGTACGGCGGTAATGGAACTTCAATAAAATATGGACTGGAACCTATATCCAAGGGACTGGACCTATTTTAAAGAGGTCTTAACTAAGGATGAAAAGGAACTGATCATAGGCTATAGGTATGCTCAAACTATTATCTTCCTATTAACCATCTATTAATATATTCTATTACCATAGGAACGATGCATTACTAAGACATATAGGCCCCTATCTCTCATAACATATTTACTCACCAAAAGACTAGTACATCCTAT
Organism: Iris pallida; assembly: GCA_029216955.1. NCBI lineage: Eukaryota > Viridiplantae > Streptophyta > Magnoliopsida > Asparagales > Iridaceae > Iris > Iris pallida. The sequence goes on along the minus strand of JANAVB010005698.1, from coordinate 12,515 downwards.
CAATGCTGATACTATAATCTCTCATAAATCTCCTAAGCTATATGTTTATAGACACACATCCCCACATCAAGGACTAACCTATATATCTACAACCGATACTAATGGGATGATGTCCCTATTTCCCAACAATCAAGGTCTAAAAAAAATTTATCTAAATCATGCAATTTGAAGGAATAGTATACAAGGTCAGGGCATACCGTAGCAGTTGGAAGTCTCACCTAGGTACACTAATCATTCTAGGTCAAAACAATACTATGGTATCAACACACAAACAATCTAGGGTGTCCTAGTTGGGAAGGTAAGGGAACAACAATCATCAAGGTTGTAAGGCTGTCTACCATCCTATATAAAAATTGGTCATTAACAAGCAACTAAGAAATTATTAAAAGGTTACTATTCCATAAAATGGCAAAAATTGAAAATTTAGGCACAACAAATCATAAATAGATTTTTGTCTTGACACGATCTAAGTTGATCAATTTCGGGATAAAACGAGATTTGGGCAAGAAGGAAAATCAATGAAATCAAAGTATGAGCACGAGCATTCAATGATGGAGGTTCAGGTCATGATTAAATTTAATTCGACTGAGTACGAATACGAGGTTCATAGGCGATGAAAAGATTTTAAGAAGAATTGTCAAGGCTGTCGCGAATGAGACTCTAGGGTCAAATTTAACTATGTCTCCATTCTCGTAGATTGATACATAAAAAAGCGAACCAAAGTGCAATAGGTTGATCAGACCATCATGTACCGATTCTGATTAGACAATATGTTAGTGGGTGGCCACCCAATAAAATATGTCATGACCAAGCTCGAAAATAGATAAGCTTGCAAAACTAAGGCTAATTTAGCAGCACAAGATATAAGGGTGGTAATGATGAAAGAAATTACATAGTCCAAGTTTCGGGTCAAGTAATCAGATGAGGTACAAGGTTAAGCATCTAAGGAAACAAGCAGAACACCATCACATGTCGGGTCGAAAGAATTGAGTCAAGGCTGGATTTCTAATTGAAATAAGAAGAAATTTAGTATAATGGTAGAGGTTATAGTTTAGCCAGTTGACCAAAAAATCATATCAAGAAAATAGAGTACAAGAAGACGAGTTTTAGTGGGACATGATATACCTACACGAAGGTGAGCTCGTCTAGGTCTTGCATATAAGATTTGTTGGAGGGTAACAGCTAGTATTACATTTCAAATATCAAAGTCACGATAAGGAACGTCAAGGATCTCAATTAGAAAGTGGGAGTTCAAGAGGTGGTAATTAATGCACAAAAATAATGAAGATCGAGTTAGTCATCTGATAACCAGTTACGTCTTCTCTGAGCTACATAATTTACGTCACTTTCTTAGCCTTCCCCATGCAAAAGATACGAAGATTCAAGGGTTTCGAAGTGCATCTGGTAGGGACGACAAGATATGGGTAATTTATGTAATGAGACAGAGTTTAAGATAAGAGGTAAATAAGAATGCAAGGGAATAATGGCGAGAAAGAATAATGAAGATATGTTCCTTCTCATCGGTTCAAACGAGAGGAACCCATCAAGCTTAAATTCAATAGCAAGGAATGAGGGTGAATCCAAACAAGAGGAAAAGGAATTCTATTTGAAGTTCAAAATGAGTTTATCAGGGGTCGTCCCAGAAATCTCTCAAAAAATCCTAAGTGTGATTGAGTACCTTGGATTTGAAAATATTAATCTAAATACAAAATTAAATCAACAACTACAAAATTTTATCAAAATCATCAACTAATACCAGGATTCAAAGTTCTACAATGAATCTACAAAATCAAATTCAAATCAAGGAAAAAGGTGAATCAAAACAAGGAAAAGGAGTTTAAATCGGAATTCAAAATGAGATTCTCAAGGGTCATCCCAGGAATCTCTCAAGGAATCCTAACAGTGATTGAGTATCCTCTCATCCTAACATCTTAATTTATATATCCTATAGCAGGCTCGTAGTAGTACAACTAAGTCGTTGCGCTACTACGAAATAGTACTAATACGAATCTCGACCTGCATGGGCCACCACTAAAAACGTGTCACGATCCGCACCCTAGAGTTAGGGTACGAGAACGTAACAACGCCCAGCCTACACCGCAGTGTCGGCGGTAGAACGCTGTCCTAGGTCTTAATGCATCTAACAGTATAAGACTAAACAGTTTATACTCCCCGAATGGGGGTGACATAGCAGAATGTAAACTCAATCACATCAAAGGTAGAGCATAAAAGAAGATAGATAAAATATGAAATCAAAAAAAGATACGACAGATAGAAGTCTAAGTGTCTAAGATACAAACTCAGAATACACCACAAAACCCAAATACAGTAATCCATAAATACAACTCAAGATGACTGAAATAAACTATAAGCAAAAACCCTAGCTATCTATGCAACCTCTACTGTCTCCACTAGGCTAGCAGGCAACCTCCAAGCTATCTGTAAAATTTCAACAGGTCCAGTCAGGACTGGAGCGATCACAGTACATCTCAACAGATCATAGCAGGTTAGAAAATATAATCATGCAGTAAAGTAAGATACAGGATCTGAAGGAAATACAGTATGTAAACAGAAAAAGAAAACTGTAATAATAGAAATATCTACTATAAGTAGAGAGCTAACAGTGGCTAGTGAGTCAGAGTACAATATAAACATGTGAATGGCATAGGAGATTCTGGGAACTATACTATGGAGTGATTCTGGGAACTGCACTACTTGGATATTATTCACATGTTTACTTCTACTTCTCCGTACCCCCAATCAATACACAAGGATCCAACCAGGTTATGTTATGATTCCATGCAAAGGCCCACAAGGGGTGATACATGGATAGCCCATAAATGGGTGATTCTGGGAATGCCCACAATAGGGTGATTTGGGAATGCCCATAAATGGGTGATTCTGGGAAGACTCTGTGATCATGAGAGTACATGTCACAAGTGATCGAAGAACCGTGAAGCTTAGTTATACACCATGTAAGTGAAATGCACAGAACATGTAGTATACGATGCTCCCTGAGGGGATAACATCTCAAGAAAGGATCCATATAGTACTAATCCGTGTTACCAACGTGACAGCATCAAGTATAGTAATCTAAAGTAGGAAAATAATTCTAACAGGATATGAAATGATCAGAGAATGTACTCGCCTGATATCTGAATGTCCAAGGTAAAGATAATGTCCGAGGAGAGGTGTCTGGCTCCTAATTAGAACAGCACAAGTCACAACATGTCCAGAAGGGTAATATAAAGTACTACAATGCATTCTATATGAATCTAGGTCAAACTAGGCCAAAGTCAACCCTTGGTCTACTCTGGTCAACTGCACTAGTCAAACTAGGTCAAACTAGGTCATGTCCTAACCCAGCAAGTCTTACTAGGCCTAACCAAGACTATCCTAGCACACACATCAATACAAGGCTATACAAGCCAACATACCCCCAACTCTATATAGCATGCAATTATTCAATACTCAAATAGGCAAGAATTCACATTGGATATACACTAGGTAATCTATTACTTTAAGCTATATATGTCTACACATATATACACATGTATATATTGGTATTCAACATTAGGTATATAATCATGGTATTTCAAATGGTTTATAAACTTATATATGACAACACAATATACTAACATATATAATATACAAACATAGCTAAGTTAACTATATTCATAAATACTTATTTAAGAGGCTATGTGTGTGTATGTGAACATGACAAAGGGGCAAGTGAGAGTTAAATGGGCATACATAGTGTATACATATCAAAGAGTGTCAAAGTGTAAGTGAACAAAGTGTCAAGTGTGATAGTGTCAACATAGTGTAAGGGGTACATGAGGTAATAGGATTTGTGTTAACATAGAACATTACATCTCATTAACTTGTATATTGCATACACTACATCTATTATTATATTACATTCATTCATCATTCATTTATTCTCTTGCACTACTATATGCACCATACATTACATACTATGGAACCTACGTATTCATTACAAGTCATACTTATACATGCTTACATTAGATAGGATACTTACACCTCATACATCATTTATTTAAACATTTACTCATGCTTGCATTCTCTATTTAATTACATAATGTATATACATTAACATGGGTTAAAATCAAATAGAACATTATATTACACACAAGGGTGCATAAAATGCATATGCCGAATAGTAACTCCTACTAATACAATACTGTATCATCTCAGCATGAATTGAAATCTAGGATTAAAGTATGTTATAGATCTATGTGTTAGCTTTCCGAAACTTCAAACGGATCGCGTTTTCGTTTCCGGAAACTCCCGGAATCGCGAAAACACCGAGAACGCGTTTATCTTTCGTACAGCTGACACTCAAATAATTCTCCAGAAAGTTACAGAAAGAACTAGGCCAATTAATACATGTTTTTGGAAATCTAACTTCAATACGCTTCTTTTAAAAAAAACGAGAGATTAAACCGAGCTTTGATCTAGAAGTTATGACATTTCTAAGTTAGGACTGAAATTAAAAACGTGGATAAAAATCATGACGGATTTAGGTAGTTTGAGACAAAAGAACACAAGTATATAACATAATATATCAAGAACTCACTCTCTACACTAAAATATATATGAGACACTATAGAACACATCTCCAATACAAAAATATAAGATTAAACATGTAATAATTCATTCATACATAACACAACACATAGTGTGTCCAAATTTGGGATTTTCCCACATGGACACAACCACAACACAAAGGACACTCCTATGACCTCCAAATGGACACAAAATGGACACAAATGGAGATACAACCATGGGGGTCATTCCTATGGGTTCAAAATAGACCTATATGCATGAGAAAATGAAAAGGAGAAGGGATTTGTACCTTCTGGTAGATCAAATCGAAGAAAAGCCTTCCCGGAGCGACACCGACACGTAGAGATTCTAAAAGGACACGAACGAGCTCCGAATTCTTCCAAACTTGGGTAGCTTCCTCCTTGGCTAGAATGGAGAGAAGAAGAAGATTTGGTGGTGGAATGGAAGGATTTGGTGGAGAAATTACTAGGAATTGCTCTCTAGGAATTTGGGGAAGAACAAGAGAAGAGTGTGGATGAGAATAATGAAATGAACTTGAGCCTATCCTCTCCCAAAGTGGCTGGCCATATGGGGCTATTTGTCCTATTATGGTAAGGTCCAAAATGCCCCCTAACCTATTCTATGAGTATTAGAAAGGGCTAATTGGTTGGGACTAAATTAGTCATTCTAAAGTCTCTAATCACACCAACCTTATCCATAATAATTAGTCTAACCTCTAACTAAAATATTTCTATCATGTGGACTAAAATTAATATCATGTGGGCCATGCCTAACTAGTGTGTGGGTCCTACTAGAGTCAAACTACCCCCGGGTCCCTGTTTCAAGTCGGATTGAGTTGAAATTCGAACCCGACTCAAATAACCCCAAAACAATATCATAAATAATAAAATAATATCAAAATAATTCAAAGAGGTCAAATGCAAAAAAAATATTCTTAGGCCAAAAATAATATTAAAATATCATCACATGGTTAGGCTCTAGGTCAAACACACTCTAGGGTTTCACTAGCAAACGTCAAAAACACAAGTCATTGATTTAAATAATTTTAAAATGATTTAAAATCACCAAAAATCATATCATGAATTAAATCATTATTAAAATAATTATAAACACAAAATTTCAAAATTACCCTTATTTGGGAAACTGGGTGCTACACGGATAGTGTGTCCCGACTCTTATTAATAAAGAATAAGGTACGACGAAACGGAATACAATAGATATAAGTCAAGTCAATGTTCGTTCCTCAATAAATAGAAAATGAGTGTGTAAAATGACACACGGTCGATAAAATAGAATGACCTACTCGTCCACAGTATACATGAGTTGTCGGAGGGGTAACCAACTCTAAGGCACATCATATGAAAAGATTTCTAACAACTAAGTCATAAATTTCTATTTGTGTCGAGCCTTCCAGACTATTCTCACAAAAGCAAGCTTCAAACAAATAATTAGAGGCTCAAAATAATTGGTCTCCTGAGCATAGGTAGTCTCCTATGTTGGCATTTGGTCAAGGGAAAGATCCTAATCATTCTCGGACTCCAATGACAAGAAGATCAAGGTAGTAGGTTTTGTGTCGAATGGAGGACGAGTAACTCAAGGCAAGGTTCCAGTCACCGGACTGGCCGATGGTAGCTACACTTGCGCATACCACTATCATATCTATGGGGAATACTCTGTATCTATCTATCAATTATGAGCTTTTGTCTTTCCAATCAGTGAAAGATAAAATAATAAAGAGTTCAAGGGAGATGTCACTGAATACAATTACGCGATTCAAGGCGAATGTACAATTCAAGGGGAATTGTCAAAGCAGTCGCGGATGAGATCCTAGAGACATCTACATCTCAATCCACGTAGGATAATTAGATGAAGAGCGAATCAAATGCATCATGGTTGATCAGACCGTAATACAATGATTCTGATTAGACAATATGTTAGCGGGCGTCCCCAATAAACATATATCTTGAATCAAGCTCGATAAAAGTGAGCTTGCAAAAACTAGGCTGTAATTGCAGTGTTGGTCAAGATAGTCGAAATATAAGTAGGCGAGATTTTTGGAAAGGAGGCACAAGTAGTTCGAGTTTTGTGAGATTCAAAATCTAACTCGAGATTCGTACACGAATAATAGAATCAGAAATAAAACTAGTTCCTTACAGCAAAATAGAATTTAAAATAGGCAATTCTAATTTATGATATGAGATTTATATCTAATACAGCAAAAGGAAATCAAACAGTTTATCAAAATTAACGCCATAATCTAGGCAAGTCTAACATACCAAGTGAATAGTATATCTACATTGGATCACATTGTCATATCAAAAGTAACAGTGTACCTATAGGGATCTAGCAAGCTATCTAAATTGCATGGCCTATCTAATAACCTTAACTACCCAACGGTCAATTTGAACAAGGGACTCCGAGTCCTAGTTACTATCTTAAATCATTTTAATCCTAGTTTGTGAATGAGCATTTTCTGGTCGCAGGCTCGCAATAGTACGACTAACGTACCATCACGAGTTCACAATCTTTTGCGAAAACTGACCTGCATGGGCCACCACAAAAACTTGTCACGACCCGCACCCGCTTTTTCGGATACGAGACGTGTCCAAGCCAGCCTACGCCACAGAATCGACGGTAGAACGCTGTCAAGCCCGCAAGAAATAAATGCTCAAAAATACAATATTTGCTGCTCATTCACATTTCTAAATTTATTACAACATTTACAAGATTTATATTTAAAGAAAATACAAGGTTTTACAATTAATGAAATTGATACAACTGGTATCTATTTCTAGGTTGACCTCAGCATACCCAAGTCTTTCCAATGCTAAGAGTGATCGTGGCTAAACCTGAAAAATGTTGGTTTCCAGTCAGGAATGTAACAAGTACACAAACCGACGGCAATGCGAAAACACAATAGAATTAACAAGACATAAAAATAACATATGAGAGATAAAAACTGGAAGATAACTGATGACATAGCACGATAGAGAAGTAAAGAAAAATAAAACATCTACCTATGTGGTGTGAAATATCATTTTCAACATGTGAACGGCTAGAAAGTAAATACGGCTCACTGCACGTGTCATGTGCAGCTGCTATCATTCACGATTAGACACGGGGGATAGTTCTGGGTAGTCCACATGTCTACTAAGATATTTCCCCTCCCGACTACTCCGTGTGACGAGCGTGTCGACAAGCAGCAAGATATATGTATAGACATGAAATGAAAAGACTACTATGAATCGGAAAGCAATCAGAAAGTGCACTTGCCTGAGGTCCTTAGCTGGAAAAACCAATAATACTATACCACTCAATGAGCCACAATCAGTCAACACATGCAGAAGTTTTCGGATGCTGAAATAAACAGTACCAATGTTTTCAGAATAGTCAAATTAGCTAGGATTGCCTGTCCTTAAGTCCAATTCTGGACACAGGGGCAAAACGGTAATTTCGGGCAAAAACGATGTCCGTCGTTGGACCCGCTTTGCACCGAAAAGCGTGCTAGAGTCAACGGTCTCTAAAGTCGTCAAATTATATGTCTACGGATCCATTATTCCAATACGAACCCAACCGTATGTCCAAAGTTGAATTTCGGCGGGCCGTGCACAAAATCGCCCGTTGAGTCGCCGTAGGGCCCGTAAAACGGCGTTTCGATTCCACTGTCTCAGAATTGGACCAAACTTGGCATACAGGACCAAAAAATGATACGATCCTGCTGGCATAAGTTTTATCTCGATCTGACGAGCGTACACAAAGTTATGACTGAATTTACATTGTACGGATACGGGGCGATTCCGACGGATACGCATCAAATTCGTCGCGCACACGCGACCAATTTGAATTCCGTCAAAGCCCACACGACCACGAAGCTGTTACGCACCTTTTGATGCTTTTGGTTCGTGACCATGTCGCCCGGAATGGCGGGACGCACGTCGTGTGGATGAGTTTTTCAAGTTTTCTACTGTTTTGAAAACAGGTTTTTTCGAATTTTCAAGAATGGTTTAAACTGTACATGGTTTATGAAATTCAGAACTACAAAATAGTTTCTGATCCCCTATATGTTGTCTAAAAACCTGTTCAATTAGAATTTCTTATATGACATTAGATCGATCGAAAACGACCTTCAAACATGGATGATTGCACTACTATATGCTCTATTTTTGAACGGATTTTCACCCGACTTTGAGTCGATTTATCGGGAAATCTAGCGCATGAAAATTAAACCTACGTGAAGGGATTCTAAGGGGTATATATGGGCTACATACCAACGCAAGCGGCTCAGGAAACGGCGTAGCGTGGTGGCGGGGAAGTCGTCGCAAACTTGCATTCCAGTTCGCCGTTGTTGCTGTCCAGTCCTGCATGTGCGCGCGTGCGCGGCTCTCTGGCTGACGGTGCTCGCCGTGCACGGCGGCGCTGCGAGCGCTGGGGTGGCCGCCAGGTTCGTGGGAGGGTGGCGCGTGGTGGAGGCGCTGGGTTCGTTTAGGGTTTTGATGTTTCGAGTAATCACTCTTTCGGTTTCTCGATCAGTATATATGCTATTTGATCGGGTGGGGCTCTTCTGTTTGCTCGAACAGGCTGAGCAAAGTTCGGTTTCCATTTATTGAGGTCGGCCCTTTTGGGCTGTGAGGGGAGAAACTCACGGTTTGGGCTTTGGACGTGAGCCGGTTCCTATTGTTCTACATTGTACTGCCTCCATCCCGAAGCCTGTCAAGCTTACAAATTTGTCATAACAATTTACATTCTATACAGCTCTCACACCAATTTATATGTTTTACAGGTGTATTTTAGTTGACAAGCCACCAATATAGAGGAACTAGGCTGACCTAATGATGGGACCCCAGTAATGTATTAGCATTAATAATACTAACAGTCACTCAATCAATCTTTATATTGTGCAATGGCACATATCACATCTGCTGATTTGGCTAAATGACTTATTGCATAAGGTTTTCAAGTTGCTCTCTGTTTCGTTTCTTTTTGACAAATAAGCAGCCATTTACATCATACCAAATCCAAATTTTAGTATTGAAGTTGAATGTATTTTAACCTGCTATTGAGTAAATCTTGTTCAGTAATTCTAAATGGTTCCTCCATTAGCAGAGAAGTGTAATTAGAATGTGAAAGAATAATTGTCGATGGGAAGAATATAGGTCTTTTAGAGCACAGATTCAATTCATGAACATGAGCTTCAATGAAAATGAATATACCCCCGGCAAAAGCTAAAGCCAACAAATCATGTCTGCATAATATCTATTTATATATACACATACCCACAATATAATATATGCTATATATGCATACCCATACACATATTTATAAAATATTTATATATACACATATTTCTTTTGATAATCAATAAAATAAATAATAATAAATATTTTAAAAAAAATTCGGGAAGGGGAGCTACAGGTAGGTCTCGATACGATAGTCCTAGACATTAAGGACTACGATATCATTCTAGGAATGGATTGGCTCGGTCAGTGCAACGCAACCATGACTGTGCCGAAAAGACGGTCACCTTCCGTATACCTGGAGTGCCTGAATTCTGCTATTTGTGTGGTGAGGCATCGTCGACTTGCATGGTGATCTCAACAATATCGGCTCGAAGGATGCTGCATTCCGGGTGTGAAGGCTATTTAGCTTCTGTTCGAGACATGAGACAGGATGGTGCAAACGCAGGTCAGACCGACGTTGTGGCAGAATTTCTAGACGTATTTTCGGACGAGCTGCCCGGCATGCCACCTAATCGAAAGATAGATTTCACCATTGACATATTCTCCGATACCTGACCGATCTCAAAAATACCGTATAAAATGGCCCCTACAGAGCTTAAGGAACTCAAAGTACAGCTACAAGAGTTGCTCGATAAAGGATTCATATGGCCTAGTGTCTTGCCATGGGGAGCGCCTGTGTTGTTCGTCAAAAAGAAGGATGGCTCAATGCGTCTTTGTATCGACTACCGAGAGCTGAATAAAGCCACCGTCCGGAACAAATATCCATTGCCCCGTATAGACGACCTGTTTGATCAGTTACAAGGTGCTTTGGTATTTTCTAAAATTGATTTTTGATTGGGCTACCATCAACTCAAGATCAAGCCGGACGATATGTCGAAGTCAGCCTTTCGCACTCGATACGGCCATTACAAATTCCTGGTAATGCCGTTCGGCCTAACAAACGCCCCAGCTGTTTTCATGGATTTAATGAATCGGTGTTTCGACCCTTCTTCGACAAGTTCGTAGTAATCTTCATCGACGATATACTCGTATACTCGAAGGGCTAACGGCAACACGTTGAGCATCTACGGACCGTACTTCAGATCCTTCGGGAAAATCAGTTGTATATGAAGCGATGCAAGTGTGAATTTTGGCTGAGTAGCGTCGCATTCCTCGGACACATCATTTCGTCTGAAGGCGTAGCCGTCGACCCCAAAAAAGTTAAAGTCGTTGTCGATTGAAAACGGCCAGCGTCAGTCGACGAGATTCGTAGCTTCCTTAGCCTAGCAGGATACTACTGACGCTTCATAAAGACTTCGCAAAGATTGCGTCACCTCTGACTCATCTCATCCAGAAAGGAGTCGCTTTTGAATGGTCAGACGACTGTGAAGCTTCCTTCCAGGAGTTAAAATAGCGGCTCATCTCGGCCCTGATACTTGCACTTCTAGAAAGGAATAAAGGATTCCAGATATTCAGCGATGCGTCCGGCCAGGTTTGGGGTGTGTGCTGATGCAACGAAACCAGGTGATATCTTTTGCTTTCCGACAGCTAAAGTCGTACGAGAAGAACTATCCAACCCATAACCTAGAGTTAGCGGCGATTGTGTTCGTGTTGAAATTGTGGTACCACTATCTTTATGGCATGGCGTACAAGATCTATACAGATCACAAGAGCCTCAAGTATCTATTCACGCAGAAGGAGCTGAACTTGCGGCAAAAGTACTGGCTTGAACTGATCAAAGATTACGACTTGACTATTGACTATACGCCGGACAAGGGAAATTTTATGCAGACGCTCTGAATCAAAAGTATATTGCCTCGCTATCCATCGACCGCGGACTACTATGTGACCTAGAAGAGATGGGTATTGACCTTCGGGTTCGATTCAGGGATGTGTAGTTGGCGCAGATACAGTTAGAGCCGAGCTTGCGGGAAAAGATCAAGACCACTCAAAAGGATGATCCATACATGATGAAAGTGCGAAAGCAAATTTCAACGGGTATGTGACTAACTTTGCGGCAGACCAAACCGGCGCACTTCGATTGAAGGGTAGGCTATGCTTTCCGGACGATTTAGAACTAAGGAGATATTGACGGAGGTGCACTATACGAAATATACCTTGCATCCTGGCAGCACAAAAATGTACAAGGACCTCCGCATAACCTACTGGTAGCACGAAATGAAGAGAGATGTGGCGCTCTTCGTATCGTAATACATGACATGTCCAGGTAAAAGCTGAGCATCAGAGACCGGGCGAAAAGATACAGAACCTTGCCATTCCAGAATAGAAATAAGATCACGTCACTATGGACTTTGTTGTTGGCCTGCCGACGACGTCGCGGGAAAATAACGTCTTCTGGGTCATCGTTGATCGACTAACCAAGTCAGTACACTTTATTGTCATTAAAGTTACTTGGAGCGTTGATCGTCTGGCTCAGATTTATCTTGACGAGATAGTACGGCTGCATGGAGTCCCTGTATCCATCATCTCTGATCGGGATACATGATTTCTATCGCGCTTCTGGAGTAGCCTTCATTTGGCTCTAGGTACCAATTTGCAGTTCAGTTCAGCTTACCATCCCCAGACCGATGGCCAAACGGAGTGGATAAATCAGATTCTCGAAGACATGTTACGGCTCGGCGCAATTGACTTCAAGTCGAGTTAAGACATTCTCTACTGTTGGCCGAATTGTTATACAACAATAGCTAT
>JANAVB010005697.1:0-42429 GCA_029216955.1 Iris pallida | reverse complement strand
ATTCTAAAAATACAAAACAGAAGTTGTGTTATTTTATGCTTGTATGTTGATGATATCATTATTCTAGGATCTTCACTGGAACTGATAAATAACACTAAGAATTATTTGTCTAACCAGTTTGATATGAAAGACCTAGGTGAGCAAATCTGATCATAGGAATGCAAGTGTCAAAAAGAAAAGAGGGCTATACTCTATCCTTAGCACATTCAATTGAGAAAATGCTAAAGAAGTTTGAGTAGTTTGACAAGAAACCTACCCTTACCCCTTATGACAGTAATGTTGTTCTCAAGAAGATGAAGGATCTCCTATAGAACAACATATATATTCACAAATGATTGGATCCCTTATGTACATAACAAATGGACAAGACCTGATATTGCATTTGCTATTGGGAGACTAAGTAGATATACTAGTAACCCAAATCAGACACACTGGACTGCATTGGACAGAGTATTTAGATATCTTAAGGGAACTCTAGATTATAAATTTCATTATTCTAGAAACCCTGATATCATAGAAGGTTACTCCGATGCAAATTGGGTAACTGATTCACATGATGTGAAATCTATTACTGGATATGTTTTCACCATAGCAGGAGCTGCAATCTCCTGGGGATCATGTAACAAACTATCATAGCCAGAAGTACAATGGACTCTGAATGATAGCTTTGGATACTACCTGTACAGAAGCCGAATGGCTCAGAAATCTTATTATACGTATACATGTTTATGTTCATCCTATTCCTGCAATCTCTATAAACTGTGATAATAAATCTGTTATAGAACTACTAAAGCATGATTCTGTGAATGCTAAGATGAACAGGCACCTGCAGCTGCGCTTCAAGTCAATAAAGAGCCTATTGGACAAATATGTGGTTCTTGACCATATAAAGTAAGAAAGAACCTTGCAGACCACTTGACGAAGGATCTGTCTAGGACATTGATCCTAGAATCATCGAGGGGGATGGGGTTAAGCCTATAGTATAGTCACCAGCAGTGGCAACCCAACCGAGTCTGACTGGAGATCCCAAGAAGCCGGTTCAATGGGTAGAAATAAGCTGGACTAGGTGACTATTATGGAACACTGACCTTGAGAATAAATTCTCTTTAAAATAAAAGCCCAGGAGGCTGTACATGTGTACATTGATATCCCATCCCTATGGTGACAGTGTTCCTTTTGTGATATGGATAGGGTGAGTTTAAACTCTTAATAAGTCCAAGCATGATATGCATGGTTGATTCCTATCACCAACCCTTAAGGACTTACCTATATGAGAGGTCGTGAGGGCCGCGACTATAGGACAGGGCGATCCTAGACAACTCTCATGAATGTGTAAAATGCGCATGGCCAACCAAACGCGCCACCCGATAAACCCAAGTACCTCTAGCGTACTATGTGTGCTATAGTCTGAATTTGGTTCAAGAAGACTGATTCAAGACGTAGTCCATCAAGCTCTTCTTCAGACAAAGATATAGTCACTATGTGAGATTCAAGGCTATAGTCCATCTCATTTATGCATAGTATACAACTGCCCAGAAATTCTTTATTCTGGTCTCTCTTTCTTCCCTTCTATCATCGTGAAAGTTGACCTTTTGGGGGGGATTATTAGCTGTAGCAAAAGCTTAACTCATTATTAGTCCCATATCGGCTCACAGTTGCTTTCAAAGTGCATATATACACTCCTCCCATCTTGCTTCATTAAACCAATGTAATGCCTGTGTTCGTATTACGTATTTTTGGAATACGTGTACGTATTTTATCTTGTGTTGCATTTCCTTGGCCATGGTTCACCTTGGTTTATCTTGGCTTGGTTTATCCTTGGGTTGGTTCGGCTTGGCTTGGTTTTGCCTTGGTTCATCATGACCCAAAGGAAAACCCCCTACCTACCACCACTTACCCCCATTTATATCCCAACCACCTTTCTCTCTCCTCATAACTCAGCATTTATTCTTCTTCTTCTTCCTCCACCCAGCGTAGAGCTCCACTTAACCCCATGGCAAGTGCAACTTGCTTCATGGAGGAACTCACATTTTATTGTTTCATTTTCTTCTCCATACGATTCTAAGTCCCTTTAGTACTTAGTGTTTTCAAATTCCATGGCTCACTTCATGCAGATCTATGTTTTTTCATTTTCGGATTTCTTGGTTTTGATCTACTACAATGGCTTGTTTTCGAAAACTAAGAGTTCCATGGAGTAGGCCTCATGACTTTACACAAGTTTGGTCTTGGGATGGCTGGATTTCACCAAGTCCTGGTCGAGATGGAGTTTACCAGCTTTTACGCATGGTTGCATTGACCGTGTGGAGAAGATAGAGTTTTACGCCCGCATTGTGTGCCAGCGTATTCCTCAGCTTTTACGCCCACGTCTTAACGTGTTAGCGTAGTTCCCTTTTACGCACACGCATCGCGTGACAAGCGTACCTCGTTTTACGCTGAACTGATTTTACGCTCGGGACTCTCCCGCCAGCGTAAAATCCTGCTAGCGTGAAGCCTTGCCAGCGTAAACCCTTGACCCGAGCCAACCCTTGCTAGCGTAAAAGTTATGCTCTAGTGTTCCTCGTATGGAATCTCAATTGCAGAGAGTTTTACGCACGTAAAATCCGACTAGCGTAAAAACCCCTCCCGCATGCACCTTGCTAGCGTAAAGCTATCTTACCTTGCTCTTGTCCGCGTAGTGCCGTTTACGCTCGGGTTTAATTGGCCTAGCGTAGTAGTACACGCGTAAACTTGAGTTCCTATAGTGTACACCTTTACCTTTATTGTATATTTTTACGCCCATTTTATATCCTTACGCCTTTTGTCCTGAACTTGATAATCCCGATTTGATTGAAATGATTGAAATGGCAATTATACCTGGCATGGTGTGACCAAGAACTGACATGCTTGATAGTGGCCCGTCGTGGCGCACTCTTGACAAACTAATTCATTGGCCTGGACACCGTGGATGATTGTGCTTGTATAAACTACTAGTCCGGTTGTGTCTTGCATCATGTCTAGGGCATGATATCTGAGTACCACGGTCAGGGATTCATACTGAATCTGGCTAGGTTAATGACTAGATTGATCAAATAGTTCATGGAGAGTTTTCCAGTTGCCTGTTGCCCCTTTGGTCCCGGCCTTATATATATATACATGGGATTTGTTGCTATCCGTCGAGATGAGCGTACTTCCAGTCCGCCGTCGAGTGTGGTACCTTAGGACACATGTATCTTACTACAGTGTGTCTGCTATATCATGCTATCTTTTCTTTTTCTTGCTGGGATCACTCAGGTAGTAACAAACAGGTAACCGGACTTGGAATTCTCATTGCATCTTGTTAGTAACTAGGCTTGTGATAACCCTAGTTAGTTAAAGTATCAAGCCGTACTTATTGCTTGGCCGTGAATGATTGGATGGAGTCTAGTCTTGTCTTGATCCTGTACAAGATTGTTATATGACCTGTCTTCTTATATTACCTTACCGATAAATGGTGGGAGAAGCCAAGTTCTGTTCAGACGAAGGGTTACAACCCCGGTCCTTGTTTGGTTTACGGGTTGTAACCTGGTTATCTGAATAGTCCCATGGTTACCTCATCGTATATCACCTGCCATGCTTGATACGTTTTACCTTATCAATAGTATTGAGACGGGTTTCAATTCAGGCGAAGGGTGACAACCCCGGTCCTTGTTTGGTTTAAGGTTGTGACCTGGCTACTTGAATGGTTTCTTCATACTCGGTTTGCTATTGTTATTCTTTTAATATTGTAAGCCCCTGTTTTTCAAATTTCATATTAATTAGTGTTAATTAATTTTTTAGTGTCAATTTAGCCTTAAAATAATTATTTAGATTTTTAGGAATTTTCCTAGAATTTCTAAATGATTTTTAAATGAGTTTTACATATTAAAAATATCATTTTGTAATTTATTTAAATGTTTTAATATCACTTTACAATTATTAGAATTGTTTTAATACAGATTTGTAATTATTTAAATTGTTATTATAGCAGTTTGTAATTTAGAAATTGTTTTAATTCAGTTATGCAAATTAATATTTGTATTTAGTTATAAAGGGGACCTAATTGTAAAAACCTAAAGTCTAAGGGCCTATCTGCTAACCTACCCAACACCCCCCCCCCCACGACTAGACTCTCTCCTCACCCACTCCGCTGACCGACGACTCGACGTCGGCTGCCCCCCCCCCCCCCCCCCCCGCCATTTCCGGCTGCCCGACCGACCTAGGACCGACCTAAGCCCCTATTTAAACTTCCCTCCTCTCCCCAGACTCGACCCTAACCCTAACCGACCACCCCGACCACCCCAACCCCCCTTTCTTCCCCGACAAACCTAAACCCTAACCCTAACTCCGGCGACCCCCACGCCGCCTCCACAGCCGTCGTCGTCACCAACCACCACCATCATTCGACGCGCCCTGTCGAGACGACCCCAGCGCCACCGGAGCGCCGCCGTTCCGACGCCTCCTCCGCCGTCCACGACCTTCGAATTCCCCCCCGAAGCCGGACACGTAAGTAACAGACCTGAGTTCGTGTCGTGCGTGTCTCGAACTCACGCACGACGTTCGCCTGGACACAGGGAACCTAGCTATAGGTCTGGACACGGGAGAATCGACTCGTACGTGTCGTGCTAGCCCAGACACGTATATACCTGTGTCCCTAACTGTCCGGACACAGGCTTGTGTTTTTTTTTTTTTTTATGTTTATGTTAAACAAAACCTAATAAAATTAACCTAAGTCCTGTCCCTAACACAAGCCATGGGCTGACCCCCTGGCCAACCCGACCTAACTAAACCCCCCCCCCCCCCCCCCCCCCCCCCCCCCCCCGTGCAGCTCGGTTCGAGCCCCCCTTTCTGTTTCTGTTTCTTTTTCTTTTTCTGTTTCTTTTTCCTTTCTTTTCTTTTTGTTTAATATATATTTATATATGTATACATGTATTTGTATTATATATATATGTATTATTTATATACTATATTATGTATATATATGCTGTTTTTATATATATATATACTTCATTTTAGTACTTTATTATATTATGTATGTATGTGTGTGTGTATATATATATATATATATATATATATATATATATATATATATATATATATATATATATATATATATATGTATTATGTACACTATATATATGTATATATTTTCTTGTATATATTTATATATATATATTATTTATATATATCTATATATATATATATATTATATTATATATACTTTATAATTAAGTATTTCCTTATGTATATATTGTACTTTTGGCATAGGTATGTATATATTCATTTTATATAAATTTACCTTATTAAATAATATTTATTATATTTTTACCAATTGTATTTTTAGTGTATTTAATTACTGCAACCATTTGGTGTCCAGGCCTAGCATGGGTTTTTGGGCCCAAATATGTTTTCACACATTCAAGACCTGTACAAGTCATATTGGACTTGATTCATGGCCTTGGGTCCTGTATTTGAACTTTGGTTCAAATTATATACATGGACAAAATACGCAGATAATTATTATTTAATCTCAATAGTGTGTATGCTGTTTTTGGATTTCTAAAAATACTTAAAGTATTGTTAAAATTCTAGAAAAATAGTATTTAGATACTATGTTAATTTAGCTAATTTAGTATAATTTTTATAGTATTTAATTTACTGTTTTGCCATTAGTTTGGCATATGAAACCAAAACTCATTTTCTGTATACTTAGGAAAGCTGATTTTTATAAAATACTTGTACTGGTTAATAAATTCCAAAAAAATTATAATAAATGTCACGACCCGGTCCCAATTTCTTGGGTCGAATCAGATCATGCCCAGCCTGCACCGTTGTTGAGACGGCGGCAGTAAGCTGTATCACTCATGCAGGTATAAACAACACAGTCTAATTGCCACAACTTTAATAATTCGAATAGTTTAAAACTTTTTACAATAAATGAAAAATACATCTGAAGTACATTGCTTTCCACAAACATGAATTAAAAGAAAGAAGAAAAATCTAGGCAACCAGCTCATCAGTCTCGAGATCATCGTCCTCCAGTTGGGACCTCGGAAAATCGCTGAACAAAGCCTCATCAGTGATACCTAAAATGTTGGTTCTCCAGTCAGGAGGGAGCAAAGTACAATTACGAATATCCAATAATTCAATGATAATTTGAAATTTGCAATGTTAAACAATTTGAAATACTTTAACAATATTTCCAACAATTTAAAATGATGTGATTTGAGTAGGCAACGAACTATGACCGGCTTGGGATGATTCAATTATATCCTAATGATACGGTCCGCCTATCCTCGTGTATAGGAGGAATCAGCTCGCACAATCAACAATATGGGGTATTGGTCATAGACGCTACACTACTCCCCCAATATCCGAGTCAATCAGATTCAATCAATGAGTCAATATTCGAACTCTAGTAAAGTTCCACATCAATACTCTAGGAGAGAGTTCCGTGTAGCAATGTGGTTTAAAATTGCAATAAAACAATTACTAGATAAATTACCAAATAGACATAACTGTACTTGCCTTTGTATTAGAATGACTGGAAAGACGAGTCGGTACCGAGGAGGAACGTCATTGTAACTTCGAGTTCCTACAGTTGAGAACTCGACTTAGATCCTTTGTATAACCAGGCTAAGTGTGCTAATTACAATCTCTAGTAGTAAGTCCTAGTCAGGTTTTAATTGTTATTTAAGCTACAGCTAACGATTACGTCGCAACTACGTGAGTTGATTAAACCGGTTAATTTGATATTTGGAAAATAATGCAAGAACCAATTATCTTTGGAAGACTTTGTGCTTTTTGTACTATAGCTATAAAAATAGTTTCTTATAGTGGTAAATCATGAACTAGTTATCCTACTAATATTTATCCATTTATTTAATTCCTAATTAATTATAAAATGATTACGTTCTAACTACGATTTATACGTCCAAATCTAAAACCACCCAAATCAACATCACCCAGAAAAGAGAATAAAAACCTACGCTAAACAATACATGGGCACAGCTAATCATCCTAGAGTTATGGGCTTATGCCCTGTACAATTCTTTTACATAAAATAAGAGAAAATGATTTAGTTATTAAATAAAATACAGTAAATAAATCTATAATAAATAGCTTAAACATTAAATAAAATAATTTAAAATAAAGTTGGAGTCTCAGACTCGGTCCATCATTAAATCTAGCTAATACCTCAACGCCCGGTCGGACCGGTGCGTTTGTATTTCGCTAGGGCCCACAGACCGGTACGGTCGTCGCCCAAAAATCAGTTTAAATTCATTTTCCGAAAACCAATTTTGAAATCAAAATGAATAAAGTTTTGTAAAAATTTGGGCAGCATTTCCTCTATTTCGGGACAACCCAAAACTGGGAAATGTGCCACAAAACCTGCAATTGTTCCAACCAAATAATAATCCCGAAAATATAACCACCGAAATAATTTTCCAACCACCAGAATCTTCCCGGAATACCCGGGATCCCGCAATCCACCAATAACGTAAAAATCATAGCAACCACATCACAAAATTCTCGCAAACCAACCACACCAAAAGCTAACGTAGCTAACCGAAACTACTACGTAGTTACCGAATTTCCCAAAGGGAAACCGGGGACCGATTATCATCACAGACTACTGAAAATTAACGCAACGGGGCAGGAAATTATACCTCGGGTGCTCGGCTAGAGCTCTCAGATGATAAAGAAAGAATAATATAATAGTCCCGCAGCGACGTCGACGTCGAAACGCCGGAATCCAAGGATAGGCACGCTGGCCCGCGAAAATTAGCGACGTCGCGAACAGATCTGGACAGCAGGGAGACAAAGGGCGCGGGAGTACGCTGTCAAGCGCAGGAACCCGCGGGAGAGGGGTGACGACGGGGTTCGGCCGCTGGGAAGTCGGCGGGGCTAAGGGCGCTGCCGGAGTTAAACAGCGGGGACAGCACGGGGGAAGGGTCGCGCTGGGTCGGGGAATCGCCGGAGAAGAAGTCGGGGCGGCCTCGGGAACAGGGCACACGGCCGGGCGCTTCGTCGGAAGGGCATCGCGCGGTGGCGGATCTGGCCGGAAAGGGGGCGCAAGGAGGCCGGCGGGCGCGACGTGGTCGACAGGGAGTCGCCGGCGGGAAGAGCCGCGGGCGGAGGCGGACCCGCGGGGAGGCGGCGCTGGCTTGGCCGCGCGAAAAAGCGGCGGCGGCCTCGGCGGTCGGCCGGAGTGGCCTCGGGGAGCTGCGGTCGAGGTCGGGTCGGCGAGGGCGCGGAGATCGCCGGAGTGGAAGAGGGTTTGGAGCTAGTTCACTGTGAGAATGGAGAGGGTTTTGGAAAAGGAGTTGGGATTTTGAGAGGCTTTTGGTGAGAGTTTCACCAGAGGGGAGAGGAGAGTACGAGAGAGAGAGATTTTGAGAGTTATTCTCTGTGAGGGAGTGGGGGGAAATGGGGAGAGTAATAAAGGGAGGTGGGGTGTGTGAGTGTTATTAAGAGAAGGAGGAGAAAAGTCTCCTTCCAGATAGTAGGAAAGAAATGAATGCGTGGAAAGGAGTAATAAGGGGGTTGTTGAACGTGGGAAGGGGAAGAGCTGGTCCAAATTGGACCGGCTCTCCAAACAGTTTTTTTTTTAATAATTAACCAAGTCAGATTTAATAGGAAGGGAAAATAAAATTGGGTTTCGGCTCAGGCCTGGGTCTGGGTTCGGACTCGGGTCTGGGTCCGAAAATCAAAAAGCCCTGTTATTAATATTTTCAAAATCGTTTTCCACTCAAAGATATTTAATAATTAATATTAATAATAATAATTTTAAAAAATGCTAATAATACTACCAAACTCTATTAATTATTTAATACGAAATAATGGGTTTCACAATAAATTTCTATAATTAGTAAAGATCATTATGGTTCTTTATTTTATGTAAAAATAAGCTTTTTGTCTATCTCAAAAATTGTTAAAACAAATAATCTTTTGATTTATTTATTGATTAATTACGACTTGTAGCTTTTTGTGTTATTTTGAGTTTTAGCCGTATTGAACCTCACCCCTCAGTGTAAAGACCATAGAAAGTTAGTTATAGTGTGTCATCCCACGTTGGTTCCCTATGCTAAAATTATCATTTTGGCTAGGTGCCCAGTCACAAGTCGTGTTTCACCAATAGTGCCTTAGCGTTTTAGCTTAGTGTAAAAAAAAACTAAGTATTGCATTTATTTCAGTGACGAGTTACCGGACATCCATAGCACTTTTATCGCAGCTTGTTTTGCTTTACTTTGCTAGAGACAAGTACTTTCTACAAACTTTACATACTGTTACATAAATGAACTGTTAATCCAACCATGTTAAATGCTGATCCTTGGGGTAGCAAGTTAAAATGTCACATGTTGTACTTTCTATTACTATCATGCTTAGAACAGTCTTGATGTATCTCTCACATGATTAGAATATGGGTTATGGGGAAACTGATAGTAGTGTACGTGATCATGACCCCCCTATAGTAGCGAGCGAGGTCGCATTTTATATGCATACCTTGCCGCAGGCCATTATCCCGTATTTCTGTACGGATGTACACCTATGCTTGTTAACTTGTACGTATGTACATTTTATTTACATGCTACAGTACATTGTACATCTATTGACCGATCACGTACTTGCTACAGTTTTAAACATTACATATACATGTCTCTAACATATGTATCCTTGCCATGATAGATTGTGTGATGTCATGTTTTCAGTTATTCCTCTCATGTTCATTTCCATATTTCATATGCTAGTTTGCTAGATTCAGTACTTGCTTCCGTCCAGACAGGATAACGTTGTAGGTGTCCTTACTGAGGAGGAGTTACTCTGTGACACATATTGGAGTTACTGCCGAGGATCCGGCTCTGCTTTACGAGTATGTTCCTGCGGGGAACCTCGCCTAGTTGTCTTTTGTTTACTTAGACTTTTGAGAGTAGACATGTATGGACTATATCTTTTGTAACTGGACATGTATCCAGTTTTACATTTCAGTTCACTTGTACTTGGACATTTTACTATATACGACGACTTTTGTGTTTGGAGCATTTATGACTTTTATTCACTTATAGACTGTTAGCACATTTAGTCTTATCCTGTTGTCTTTAGAACAGCTTACTACGTTTTATATCAAACGTAGGCTGGGCATGACTCGACCTGCCCAACAATTTGGGTAGCGGGTCGTGACATGTTTTTAGTGGTGGCCCATGCAGGTCCCCGACTAAATTATTTGGTTACGTTATTATACCAAGCATGCCTGCAATTAGGAACTTAAGGTAATTAGACAACATTAGGAATGACGCTTAGAACACCTAGAGAAATGCTAGGATTGCAACATAGGAAATACATCACATATTTGCTATTATAATTAGATTTTCTTGTCTATGATTGCTTACTTTAAACAAATCCTTAAGTCCTTTTTACTTTTTATTAGATGGTGCTTACTCGTTCGTCCCAGTATGTTACGCCCGAGAATGGGGCCCTCTATTCAGTCAGCTGACCAGTTGACTGATACACCCCACCTCAACTACCACACTCCCCCACTCCACAGATCCACAGACCCAGATGCCTCCACCACCTCCATATCCCAGTCCCAGCAGGCCCCGATACTTCCACCACCCCCTATCACTATACCCACCCAGGCTTTCGTCACACTCAACGGGAACCAGCTGCTCACTATGATCCAGGGGTTCCTAACAACCCATCAGGAGCAGACTACCCTACTCTGCCAAGCATGGAGCGTTCTGAGGGACGTTCCGTGGTCCCACCACATGTAGAGCTACGGCAGAGAGCAGGGACGATCAAGGACTTCATGGGTCTGAATCCCAAGGAGTTTTCAGGGACTGAGGGCATAGTAGTAGCAGATGACTGGCTAGATTCGGTAGAGAGGAAGCTTCTGGGAGTTAGGATGTCGGATGACCTCCAGGTCGAGGCAGCAGGATTTCTGCTGATAGACTTAGCAGGAGTCTGGTTCCGGAATGAGCCGTTGTTGCGAGGGGGAGAGCCACTTGGGATCAGTTCAAGACCCAGTTCAAGAAAAAAATTTTCTCGACCACTGCTAGAGTAGCCATGGGCTACGATTCCAGAATATCCAGCAGGAGAACCGTTCTGTTGATGACTATGCGGCAGAGTTTAGTCGTCTGAGCCGTTTTGCTCCTAGTCTGGTTGCAGATCCAGAGGAGATGACCCGTAGGTTTTGCCATGGTCTAGTTCCAGACATTGGCATTCTTATAGTGGCAAACGGTACGACTGACTACTACCAGAGCCTAGAGTTGGCCCGGAGCATTGGGGAGCGTCTTCTGTCTAGCAAAAGGCCAGCTTCTGTACATCATGAGGGACCGTCCAAGCGACAGGCTTTCCAGCAGAGAGCACCGATGCCACCCCAGCAGACTTACCGTCCCCCTACATCACATCACCCGACCCGCCAGTTCGAGCCCCGGGACCCCGACAGCAGCAGAGGAGAGCTATATGTTCTTTATGCGGAAGACCAGGACACGACAGCTCCATTTGCAGGAAGAGGTTGAAGCAGTGCTTAGTCTGTGGGTCTGCCACCATCAGATTCGGGACTGCCCAGTAGCGAAGCCTAGAGGACCACTCCCGACTCAGCAGCAGAGGTTTGGGCAGCATCTGCAGCAGCAGAAAGGACCTCAGGGGAAGGTTTATAGTCTAGCTCTCGAGCCAGAGCCGGAGCAGGTTTCGGAGCCGGATTACTTAGCTGACGTCATCACATGTCATGTTTATTTGCATACTTTTCTAGCTGTATGTTTGTTTGATTCTGGTGCATCTTGTAGCTTCCTATCATTAGAGTTTATGTATAAACACCATCTAGTAGCTACACCTACTGCGGAGATTAGTAGAGTGATGACGGGAAGGACCGGTGCCTATTAGATCTATCTATAGATGTTCTATTTTTATAGCGGGAGGGAGTTCAGGGGACGATTCTTTGTGATGCCACTCCCCGGTTATGATATCATATTGGGGATGGACTGGCTTAGCTATGCCCATGCATCTATAGATTGTCATGAGGGAAGTATTTTGTTCAGTCCCCCAGGCACAGCACCATTCAGTATCAGGAGGACAGGGCCGGAGATCAGCCTAGAGCCGACCTGTTGTGCGACAGTTGGGGACGCAGCACCGCCACACCCTATCATTAGGAAGTTTATGGATGTATTCCCAGAGGATCTTCCAGGGCTTTCGCCTGACAGAGATGTGGAGTTCACCATAGATTTAGTGCCGGGTTCATCACCAGTATCCCGGGCTTGCTATAGAGTGAATCCCAAGGAGGCAGTAGAGATGAAAGAGCAGATTGATGACCTGTTGAAAAAGGGTTTCATTCGATCCAGTGCTTCTCCATGGGGAGCGCCAGTACTCTTTGTGCCTAAGAAGGATGGTACAGTCCGGTTGTGTATTGACTACCGGGCGTTGAATGCCATCACCATCAAGAACAAATATCCTCTGCCCAGGATAGATGATTTGTTTGACTAGTTGAGCGGGGCGAAAGTATTTTCCAGGATAGACTTGAGATCCGGGTACCACCAGGTGAAGGTCAGGGCAGCAGACATCCAGAAGACGGCGTTCAACACGAAGTACGGGCAGTACGAGTTTCTGGTGATACCATTTGGACTCACAAATGCGCCAGCTGTCTTTATGAACTTGATGAATAAGACATTTCACCAGTATCTGGATAAGTTTGTAGTGTTATCGACGACATCCTGATATACTCGAAGACGCCAGAGGAGCATGCAAAGCACTTGCGGATAGTTTTGGAGATTTTGAGGCAGGAGAGATTGTTTGCCAAATTGCCGAAGTACGAGTTCTTTTTAGACCGAGTGGAGTTTCTCGGCCATGTAGTCACTGGAGATGGAATCTCGGTGGATCCCGGGAAGATTGCTGCAGTTGAGACGTGGAAGGCTCCGACGTCAGTTTCAGAGATCAGGAGCTTTCTGGGTTTAGCAGGCTATTATAGAAAGTTCGTCCAGGACTTTGCTAGGATAGCTGAACCCATGACGAAGCTGACGCAGAAGGACGCAGAGTACATCAGGTCAGAGGACTGCCAGGCAGCATTTGAGGAGCTGAAAAGAAGGCTGACGACCGCTCCAGTTCTGACTTTACCTTCAGGTTTTGGAGGTTTCACCATTTACAACGATGCTTCTGGGAAGGAGCTAGGATGTGTCCTATAGCAGCATGGGAAAGTGATTGTTTATGCATCTAGGCAATTGCGGACTCATGGGAGAAATTATCCTACCCATGACCTAGAGTTAGCTGCGGTGATCTTTGCACTCAAGTTATGAAAACATTACTTATACGGAGAGCGTGTGGAGATCTTTACTGACCACAAAAGCTTGAAGTATGTGTTCACGCAGAAAGAGCTAAACATGAGGCAAAGACGTTGGTTGGAGTTGATGAAAGACTTCGACATCGATTTACAGTATTACCCGGGAAGGCAAATTGTTGGCCCAATGATTGTATCATGTTTTGAATATGGTTAATATGTTAAGTTTAGCATTTCATTATCACTAATCTTTATACTATCGCTATAGCATTTCTACTTATACTTATACCTTTGGTGATATGTGCCTATTGGTTTACATATTAGTGATATGAGCTTTCTATCTTAAATTTAATCGGGTTGCCAAAATCAAAACTATGTTTTTGATTGTGGTTATTCAATTAAGTTTAATCATCATGATATCACTAACTTTTATGCTATCACCTTAGCACTTATACTTAAACTCATCATTGTCCTAATGAGCATTAAACTTATCATACTTGCTACTATGTATTGCTTTGTTCGTCTAACATGTACATGCAAAAAAGCAATAAGCAAGATCAATGTGGACATATGCAATGAAGAAATCATGGTGGGCCAAAGACGATGGATCCCACAAGATTTTTCTGAACCACCCGACGACATCTCTGGAGCCACGCACCGGAGGTTCCGCTGCCCGGTCAGCGGACGGGGGTCGAGGGGGCAGCGCCCCTCGTCGAAGGTTCGGGGGCGAAGCCCCCGAAAGGTATTCAGTTTTCACAAACTGGATATCTTTGGACAGCTGCCGCCAAGGGAAAAAGCCAGCACTATCAAGGAAGAAGCCAAGCCATGCCATCATCATTTCAAGACTCTGAAGAAGCCTGCACCTGCCTAAGTTTATCTGGAGTCTGTAATGAGTCCTAGGAATTTTATAAACACAAGAAATGGATGGCAAAATCGAAAGCTAGGGCAGAAATAAGCCCAGGATCATTTTTGGTGGAAAACGGCATACCGACGGTATACTGGTGTATACCGACGGTATATCGGTTTTTGTTCACAGAAAGTTTCTGTTTACAAAACCGGCATACCGACGGCATACCGGTCCATACCGACGGTATACCGCTTTCGAAATGTTAAAATTCCAACGGTCGGATTTCCAGCCATTAATGATCCCAACGGCTATATTTCTAGCCGTTGCATTTCCAGACCGGTATACCGGCGGTATGCCGGTTCATACCGGCGGTATGCCTTCGTGGACTGAAAAGTTGTCTTGAGCTCTTTTCAATGCTTTGGTTATAAATAGCCTTGAACCCCTTCATTCAAGGTTGATGCTTTGAGCCTAAAAATTTCTAAACCACCAAAGCCCTATCCACAAACAACTCTATAAAGCTTTCATTTGCCATCCACAAATTGTGTTAGAGTTACTGAGTTGAAAAGTGAGATCTTCATCTTATTGTATAAGGAGATCAAAACCTATTGTGAAAGGTTGAAGTTGGAGAGTCTTCGTATCCAAACTCTCGGTTGAAGTTGGAGAGTCTTCGTATACAAACTCTCGGTTGAAGTTGGCGAGTTCTTCGGATCCAAACTCGTGTTGAAGTTGGCGAGTTCTTCGGATCCAAACTCGTGTGTAACTATTTACTCAAATAGTAGATTAAAGCCGGAGAGAGTTCCGGGACTAGAGTGCCTCTTGGGAGGATACCAGGATATATCGTGTGTCGGTATTGTTATTGCTTCTTCTCTTGCACTTATATTTTTTAAATTGCTCATTTGCTTATGCTAAGTGCTTGATTAGTTAGCTTGACCCTATTCACCCCCCTCTAGGGTTCCTACACAAATGTGGTGGCAGATGCGCTGAGCAGGCATCCGATGGCATGGTACCTGATGATTGATCGGCATTTGCGGGAGGATCTGAAGAATCTCGGCATCGAGCTAGTTTGGCCAGGATCAGTGATACAGATGATAGCGCTTGACATCCAGTCAGGTTTGATAGCAGATCAGGGAGGTACAGCCTACAGATGAGAGCCTTCTGTAATGCCTGTGGTTCGTATTACGTATTCTTGGAATACGTGTACGTATTTTATTCTGTATTGCCTGATTTCTTGTTTAGTTTTCTTCTTGGCTTGGCTTGGTTTACTCTCGGTTTGGGTTGGCTTGGTTCGGCGGCCCAATGCTTGGTTCATCATGGGCCAAGGGTGGAACACCTTAGCCTATGCTTCTCCTTCATTTCCACCACAACCCCCCTCTTTATTATCCCCACCAACCTTCTCTCTCCTCTATAATTCTCATTTACTTCTCCTTCCCCCACCATTACTCTTCTCCACCAACCAAGAACACCATAGGCAAGTGCAACTTGCTTCCACAAGAGAACTCCTTTGATGGTTTCATTAGCTTCTCCTCATGATTCTAAACCACATTAGAACTTGTCATTTTCCATTTTGAGGCTTTAATTCTTGTAGATCTAGAAATTAGTTATTTTTGGATTTTTGGTGGTTTTAATCTATCAAACTTCCTTGTTTTCAAGTTTTGATGGTTCCATGTTGTAGAGAATTTCATTCTACCCAATTTTGACCTTTGGAAAGTTGGATTCGGACTTGTTTTGACCAAGATATGGACTGTTGAAGCTTAGATTCAACTTTAGAGTTCTTGCTGTTCTTGCCATTTGGAGAAGACAGTGAGCAGTGAGCTAGCTTTTTGCTTACGCCACTGAGCTGTACGCTGCTCTTTAGCGAGCATACGCTAGCCTTGGTACGCTGCTCTTTAGCGAGCGTACGCTAGCCTTGGTACGCTGCTCTTTAGCGAGCGTACGCTGACTTGGGTACGCTGCTCTTTAGCGAGCGTACGCTAGCCTTGATACGCTGCCTGTTGGCAGCGTGTCTTTTGCGTACGCTAGCGTGAGCGTGCCCTAGACCCTTTCGTACGCTAGCTCAAGCGTACGCAGTCTTGAGCGTACGCTAGCTTGAGCGTACGCTGACCTGTAGCTTGAGCGTGCCCTTGTGTACGCTGACCCTTGCGTACGCTTCCCATTGGAAGTGTATGGACCCTTTGGTACGCTAGCTTGAGCGTACGCTGACCTGTAGCTTGAGCGTACGCGTGCCTTGGTACGCTAGCTTAAGCGAGCAAGGTGTACGCTGGCCTGAGCATAGTTTGACCTGAGCGTATGGCCTTTGGCTGACTTGGTCTCATGTCAGCGTGTCAGATTTGGTTTTATTTTCCTTAAGCTTGGCTCTTTTATAGCCCTGTATATTAATATTTTATTAGATATTTTACGCCCATTTTATATCCTTACGTCTTTTGTCCTGAACTTGATAATTGCGAATTTACTTGATATGTTTGGAATTGACAATTGAGCATGACCTGATAGTGTCACGACCCGATCCCAATATTCTGGGTCTAGTCGGATCATGCCCAGCCTGCACCGTGGTGAGACGGCGGCAGTAAGCTGTTCCATTGCAGGTATTCACAATACACAAGTACATTTGTCACAACTGTTCTATTCGGAATTGAAACTTTATTTGATAAAATATTCAAAAATACAACTGGAAGGGAAATACTGAAAATAAAACTACAAACTCCAAATAAAAGAAAAATACAGAAAAAGGGAAACTATCTAAGCATCAGGTTCAGTAGTCCCAGGATCGGCGTCCTCCAAAGACGGCTCCGGTACCGTCGCAAGGTAGAGAACCGGATCATAATAGCTATTATAGTATAGCTCATCATCCACAGTGTTACCTAAAATGTTGTCTCCAGTCAGGAGGGAGCAAAGTACAATTCATGCTAATTAAACAGTTAAATAAGAAATAGAATCATGCAGTTCTAAACAGTTTTAAAACAGGTTTGTTACAGTAGAAATCAGTGATTTGAATAGGTAATGACATATGACCGGCTTGGGTTTGTTACAGTAATGGATAAGGGGTTTTGTTACAGTATGGTCATAATCATTACGCTATTCCCCAGTTCCCCGCTATTCCCCAGTCCCCAGTAGTTACAGTACAGTACTCTCGGTGAGAGTTTCGTGTTTGAGTCGTGGTTTAGACATGCAGTAAAACGATTAATTAAATAACTGTAAACTAACACAAACTATACTTGCCTCAGGAAAATGACTGGAGAGATGAGTTGGTACCGAGGAGGAACGTCAGGTGTATCTTCGAGTTCCTACAGTTGAGATCGACTTAGAACCTTCAATAACCAGGCTAAGTGTGCTAGTTGTAATCTCTAGTAGTCATGTCCTAGTCGGGTTTTAAGTTGTATTAAACTACAGCTAACGATTACGTCGCAACTACGTGCGTTGATTAAGCCGGTTAATTGGATTATTTGGAAATAACACAAGTCAATTTAACTTTTGGAAAACTTTGCGTTTTCGTAATATATATAAAATACAGTTTCTTTTAGTGATAAACCGTGAACTAGTTATTTAATAATATTTTATCCATTTTAAATAAATTCAAATTAATCAGTAATTTACGCTCTAGCTACGATTATGCATCTAAATCACAAACCACCCAAATCACATCCACCAGAAAAATAAAACTACGCTACACAATACAATGGCACAGCTAATGATCCTAGGGTGGGCTTATGCCCGGTACAATTTTTACATAAAATAAGAGGACAATATTTAGTTCTGAATGTTACGCCATAATTAATTATCTAATAACAATTAAGTAAATAAATGTAACTATTAAATTAAGTAAATTAAGATAAAGGTTGGAGTCTCAGACTTGGTCCAATCGTCGCATCTAGCTAATGCCTCAACGCCCGGTCTGGTGCGTTTGCATTTCGCTAGGGCCCACAGACCGGTACGATCGTCGCCCGAAAATCAGTTTAAAATTCATTTCCGAAAACCAATTTTGAAATCAAAATAAATATAGTTTTGTAAAATTTGGTCAGCATTCCTCTATTTTCGGGACAACCCAAAACTGGGAAATGCGCCAACAAACTCCTGCAAATGTCCCAAACCAGGGAAAACCCATAGAAATAAATTCCATCCACAAATATATCAAAATCCAATACACGGAACGTTTCCGAAGAAAATTCGGGGAACCTGAATTGGAATCGGAAACCCGAAATGATCACAGAACTAATTCCGAAACCAACTCGAAAAACCCGAAATATCCAAAACCAAAACAGCACAAATCTCACAGAACATTGTTTAAATACCGAGCTATACGTAACTAAATCGAATTCCCGAGAGGGAACCGGGGGACCAATATCATCACGGACACACGGAGGGACGAACTACTCTGATTATCCAGAAATTACCAAGATCCGTTGGTCGGGGAGCCGCGGGATAATCTCGGGAATGCTGGGACAGCGTCCAGACAGTGTCGAATCTGCGTACGAAGGCACTGGACAGCGGATCAGGACTGGAATAGTCCAACAGCGGTACGGGACAGCAGCGCGGAGTACGGAGTCTCGGCGAACAGCGGCACAGGGCCGCGGGCTCACGAGGAACGGGACAGCCGGACAGCGTGTCAGAACGGCGGCGGTCCGCGGGGTGCTCGGGACCGAGCGGGCGAGGCGCTGGAAAGGGGATCGACCGCCGGAAGAGGGGCGCGCTGCGCGCTGGAGGCGGCGGAGCACCGACGGGCGCGGGGTGGCGCTGTCGGCGGGGGAGGTCGCAGAGAAGCCGCGCGGTCGGCGGGGGTGGCTCGCGTGGACGTACGGACGAGCTCGGGGAGGAGCTCGGGATTGGGGTCGGGTTAGGGTTTCTCCAGGAAGAGAAATCAGAGGGAGAGTGAGATATGAGGGATTTTGTGAGTATGGTGAGAGAGAGAGAGGGATTGGTTCTGTTGTTTGCTGTGAGGGAGTGTTGTGAAGAGAGTGAATGGAGAATGTGGGGAGAGAACGTGGGGTTACAGGGAGTTGGTTGTTACAAATGAGTGGTGGAGCATGTTCGGGAATTGGTTGCTTACCAATTCCCAGGTGAGAACAACGCTGGTCCTTAGGGACCAGCTCAAAGCTAATATAATTGTTTTTTTTTTTTTATATAATACTAATAAATAGGACCAGATCCAAAAATCAGATTTGAGAAAGGAATTAGAAAGAAAGGCTCGGGCCTGGGTCTGGGCTCGGACTCGGGTCTGGGTCCAAATCCAAAAATCTATGTTTGTTATATTTTGAAATTCTTTCATCCAAAAATATATAATAATATTAATAATAATAATTTGGAAATGTTTAATATAACAATACGAAAATTCTAATTAAATAATCCAATTACGAATACTGGGTTTCACAATCTTCTCTCCTTAGAAAATTTCGTCCTCGAAATTTAAAGTAAGGTAGGAAAGACAAACATGTACGGGCACTGCGCCCGTAACTCAGGTCCAACCATAAGGATTTCAAGACAGTCATGGATGAGACGGTTTAGAGACAAGTTTCATTTATGTGACATCCATGCAGAAAGAAACAAAAAGCGAACCAAAGTACACGAGGTTGATCAGACCATCATGCACCGGTCCTGATTAGACAATATATTAGTGGGTGCACCCAATAAAATATCGTCATGAACAAGCTAGATTTAAAGAGATAGCTTGCAAAACTAGGCTAGCTTAGCAGCATTAGTCAAACTTAGGACGGGAAAAGAAAAGATAAGGAATAGGAGTTTGAGTGATGGCTCAATTCTGATTTCTTCTCATCTCTGACTAGGCTTGCAACTGGTTTCTCTGGCACTGAAAAGGTTGAGTCCAATCTTCAGCTCTGAATTAAATGTGACTCGGATCCAGAATGTAGCGTCTGAGCTGTGACGTAGAAGACGTTGCACACCCTCAAGATTAGCTGGTAGAGCTAACTGGTACGCTACTTCCAATTCGTCTTAAACTTCAAATGGCCTGATGTACCAAAAATCCAAGACGCAAAATCTCAATACATCTTCAAGCGTCTGGATTGACCTCTCTGCTTGCTCGTCCCGCGGTACTCCATGAATCCGGTAGATGTGCTTCTCGTACAATGCTGCAAACTTCTCGGTGAACAACTAACCTTGAAGGGAATAAAGTGTGCTGACTTAGTCAGTCGGTCCACTATAATCCAACTGGTGTTCTTCCCTCCTTGGAATCAAGGCAAACCTAACACATAGTCCATCGTTATGTGCTCCTACTTCGGTCCGGAATGCCCAACGACTGTAGAAGCCCTGCGGGTCTCTGTCGACTAGCCTTCACTTGATAACAAATAAAACATCTAACCTCAATTCTGAATACATCCTTCTTCATTCCATACTACCCAATAATAGTACGCATATCCCAATACGTATTGCTAGGATGTATGGAATACTGGTGCGCTTCTTGCATTAGTTCGTTCCTCAGTTCGCCAGATAGTACAAAAAGCTCGTACCATTCTTCAGAGCTCCATTATTGGCGATTTGAGAAACCTTCAAGTGTTCCTGCCAAACTTGATCTCTAAGTTTGCAAAGTGTCTCGTCTTGAAACTGAGTCTCCTTGACTTTGTCCATCAGACTCGAGCTCATTTGCAACTTCATCACCCTGAATCAGCATCCAGCTTTTTTCCTTCCATTTCCAGGCAGCATAACCTCCAGTCCAAACTCCTCGATGTCTTCTAACAAGTGCTGGTCCTTGGTTAAGAACTTCGCCATCAGTATCGACCAAGTGCATCAGCAACCACAATAGCCTTACCTGAATGGTACTGCAGGTTGTTTTCGAAATCTTTCTCTTCAACCATCTTCTTAGTCTAACATTCAGCCCTTCCTGAGTGAAAACATATTTCAGACTTTGGGTAGTCCGTACATATTTTCACTCCCTTTCCATAAAAATCATGCTTCCAAGCTTCAAAGCAATTCAAATTAGGTGTGGGATGATTCTTCTCATGAGTCTGTAGTTGCCTACATGTGTAAGCGATACTTTCCATGTTGTTGAAGAACGTAACCCAGTCCTTTTCCAGAGGCATTACTGTAAATTAGAACCACCGGTTCCTGCGGGTAGCGCAAGGATTGGTGTAGTGGTAAGTCTCTTCTTCAGCTCCTCAATGCGACTGGCAAACTTTTCGTTCAGATGAATTCTTCATTCTTCCAAGTGAGCTTCATCATTGGCTCAGCAATCTTGACGAAATCCTTCACGAACTTTTGATAGTAGCCGCCAAGTTCAAAATCTTCCGAATTGAACTTGGGGTATACCACTTTTAACAACAGCAATCTTCCATCGAAATTTCTTCTCTTGACAACAAAGTCCACCTTGTCAAATCCACGTTCAGATAACTTACCAAAAATTCTTTTTCCTCAAAGTTTCCAAAACTTCGTCAGTGTTCTTCATGCTCTTCTTCAATCTTCAAATATCAGAATGTTATCTATGGAGAAGATAAACTGATTCAAATACCATGAAAAATCTCTGTTCATGAAATTCATGAACACAACAGGAGCATTTATCAGTCTAACGTCCTGACCAAAGAAAACTACCCATACTTGGTGTTTGAACGCCGTCTTGGAAATGTCCTCTTTCCTGACTTTGATTTGATGGTGTCAATCTTAAATCAACTTCGAAACACCTTAACTCCACACAAGATCAAACAGATCCTCGATCCGGCAAAACTTGTTCTTTAGTGTCTGGTAATCGATGCACATCCGTTGTTTGAGAACTTCTGGGCAAAACAAGGTGTTCCCTAAGGTGAAATTCCACTCTGAATAAGTCCTAGAGCCACTGCTCTGGTCCTTCATCTTCTTGGCCACTTCGGGTTGACTCTGTAACATCCTTTAGAATAGGAAAGAGCCGGGCTAGTCAGGGATGAATCCTATGTCTAGATCTGGGATAATCCGGGAGACTATCAGAAAACATCTGCCATATGGGTGTAACAAAACTTCTATCATGTGGATAATTACAGCAAAACTCTTATGATTGATCTAAGGACATCCAAAAAGATGATGCTATACAGCGGTTCTAGGTACTATTCCTCATGGTTCTGGCTCTTGTGAGCAGTCTCAACTGCTTCCTTTTCTATGAACCTCGAGTATGCATCACGCCTCATTGTAAGGGCAGGGTCTGCTGGTTAGGAAGAGGGTCCCTAGGTTGTGGTCTAACAGGTGTTGCTGGGATATGAGCTCTGGTTTGATAGAAAGATAAGGGCAGTCCTTTACCCGATGTTCAGCAGATCCACATGCCAAACATTGTCCCAATCTCTTGCGGCAACTAACGGCCTGATGACCAGGCCTCATGCATTAGTTACAAGCCCATAGCTTCTTACGACAAGGCTGCCGAAAAGTAGAGTACTTGATGGGACCCAAATATCTTCTAGATTCAGGGGTATCCTTCCTAGGACAAAAGTTCTGCTCTAACTTGGTTGGGGATAACTAAGGCTACATCATGACGTTCTTCATGTCTTCTCTCGTGATATTCTTCTGTTCCTGCTGGGCTTCATCTTGAGCTTTCTGGAACTCCATGATTTCTTAAAATAGGACAACCATTTGGAAGATGATTGCTGGTACTGGTGGAGCAACAAAAATGAATACTCCACCAAGGAAATGCAACTCAGTTTGAGATGAGGTAGGAATCGCCAGTGTAGGGAAAACTTCACTGACTATGAGGACGGTCAAACAGCCGCGAGGGAAAGGACCCTGGGCTTGGTTGAGGAGATGGGGTATGATCCGGAGATGACACCTCATCGCCAGCAGGATTTGGTCTTGTCAATGGTCATCTCTGGAAGGCTTTAGGACGCACACATAAGCAAGGTAGCCTACCAGTCTATAATCAAGCAAAAATATTTATTTATTATAAATCACCTATATTGTGACAAATCAAATGTTCTAGTGTTCTAATTATTTCTAGGTATGTTTCCTAAGTTGTTGTTTGTTGTACCTGCATGGGCCACCACTGAAAATATGTCACGACCGATCCCAATATTCTGGGTCTAGTCGGATCATGCCCAGCCTGCACCGTGGTGAGACGGCGGCAGTAAGCTGTTCCATTGCAGGTATTCACAACACAAGTACATTTGTCACAACTGTTCTATTCGGAATTGAAACTTTATTTGATAAAATATTCAAAAATACAACTGGAAGGGAAATGCTGAAAATAAAACTACAAACTCCAAATAAAAGAAAAATGCAAAAAAGGGAAACTATCTAAGCATCAGGTTCAGTATTCCCAGGATCGGCGTCCTCCAAAGACGGCTCCGGTACCGTCGCAAGGTAGAGAACCGGATCATAATAGCTATTATAGTATAGCTCATCATCCACAGTGTTACCTAAAATGTTGTCTCCAGTCAGGAGGGAGCAAAGTACAATTCATGCTAATTAAACAGTTAAATAAGAAATAGAATCATGCAGTTCTAAACAGTTTTAAAACAGGTTTGTTACAGTAGAAATCAGTGATTTGAATAGGTAATGACATATGACCGGCTTGGGTTTGTTACAGTAATGGATAAGGGGTTTTGTTACAGTATGGTCATAATCATTACGCTATTCCCCAGTTCCCGCTATTCCCCAGTCCCCAGTAGTTACAGTACAGTACTCTCGGTGAGAGTTTCGTGTTTGCAGTCGTGGTTTAACATGCAGTAAAACGATTAATAAATAACTGTAAACTAACACAAACTATACTTGCCTCAGGAAAATGACTGGAGAGATGAGTTGGTACCGAGGAGGAACGTCAGGTGTATCTTCGAGTTCCTACAGTTGAGAACTCGACTTAGAACCTTCAATAACCAGGCTAAGTGTACTAGTTGCAATCTCTAGTAGTCATGTCCTAGTCGGGTTTTAAGTTGTATTAAACTACAGCTAACGATTACGTCGCAACTACGTGCGTTGATTAAGCCGGTTAATTGGATTATTTGGAAATAACACAAGAATCAATTTAACTTTTGAAAACTTTACGTTTTCGTATATATATATATAAATACAGTTTTCTTTTAGTGATAAACCGTGAACTAGTTATTTAATAATATTTTCCATTTTAAATAAATTATAATTAATCAGTAATTTACGCTCTAGCTACGATTATGCATCTAAATCACAAACCACCCAAATCACATCCACCAGAAAAATAAAACTACTACACAATACAATGGCACAGCTAATGATCCTAGGGTGGGCTTATGCCCGGTACAATTTTTACATAAAATAAGAGGACAATATTTAGTTCTGAATGTTACGCCATAATTAATTATCTAATAACAATTAAGTAAATAAATGTAACTATTAAATTAAGTAAATTAAGATAAAGGTTGGAGTCTCAGACTTGGTCCAATCGTCGCATCTAGCTAATGCTCAACGCCCGGTCGGACCGGTGCGTTTGCATTTTGCTAGGGCCCACAGACCGGTACGATCGTCGTCCCGAAAATCAGTTTAAAATTCATTTCGAAAACCAATTTTGAAATCAAAATAAATATAGTTTTGTAAAAATTTGGTCAGCATTCCCTCTATTTTCGGGACAACCCAAAACTGGGAAATGCGCCAACAAACTCCTGCAA
The DNA here is from genome assembly GCA_029216955.1 of Iris pallida. Classification (NCBI taxonomy): domain Eukaryota; kingdom Viridiplantae; phylum Streptophyta; class Magnoliopsida; order Asparagales; family Iridaceae; genus Iris; species Iris pallida. The sequence goes on along the minus strand of JANAVB010005697.1, from coordinate 17,789 downwards.
ATGTCCCAAACCAGGGAAAACCCATAGAAATAAATTCCATCCACAAATATATCAAAATCCAATGCACAGAACGTTTCCGAAGAAAATTCGGGGAACCCGAATTGGAATCGGAAACCCGAAATGATCACAAACTAATTCCGAAACCAACTCGAAAAACCCGAAATATCCAAAACCAAAAGCACAAATCTCACAGAACATTGTCTAAAGAATACCGAGCTATACGTAACTAAATCGAATTCCCGAGAGGGAACCGGGGGACCAATATCATCACGGACACACGGGAGGGACGAACTACTCTGATTATCCAGAAATTACCAGATCCGTTGGTCGGGGAGCCGCGGGATAATCTCGGGAATGCTGGGAGCGTCCAGACAGTGTCGAATCCGCGTGCGAAGGCACTGGACAACGGATCAGGACTGGAATAGTCCGAACAGCGGTACGGGACAGCAGCGCGGAGTACGGAGTCTCGGCGGAACAGCGGCACAGGGCCGCGGGCTCACGAGGAACGGGACAGCCGGACAGCGTGTCAGAACGACGACGGTCCGCGGGGTGCTCGGACCGAGCGGGCGAGGCGCTGGAAAGGGGATCGACCGCCGAAGAGGGGCGCGGCTGCGGGCGCTGGAGGCGGCGGAGCACCGACGGGCGCGGGGTGGCGCTGTCGGCGGGGGAGGTCGCGGAGAAGCCGCACGGTCGGCGGGGGTGGCTCGCGCTGGACGCGCGGGCGAGCTCGGGGAGGAGCTCGGGATTAGGGTCGGGTTAGGGTTTCTCCAGGAAGAGAATCAGAGGGAGAGTGAGATATAGGGATTTTATGAGTATGGTGAGAGACACTAGGCTTGTTCATGATTGCATTTACTTACTGTCTGCCTACGGACTGTAACACGATTAACAGATCCTAGGGTTGATCATGTATGACTAAACTCTTGCTAGTCCTGACATTTGTACGACTAGCTTCATGATCAGCTGAGTATGTAATATTGGGACGCCTATTATTGTATATTTAATGATCATACATCTTGTAACTTTTACTTACTTGCTCGTGATTGAGACACTAGGCTTGTTCATGACCTTAAGAGACTGTTGGCTTGTAGATAAACCCTCATGTATCCTAGACAGCCGTGACCGTATAGCGAGGTGGGTTGCACTTCAATATACGTAGCTGGCTATGTCTGCCTCCGCTCTCCAGTATTCTGGTTCTGGGGCGTGACACCTTCGCAGACTTCGAGCCCAGGCATTAGCAGGATTGCTGGATGACTTCACGATAGCAGAGGATGGATCCTTGAGGCATGGCAGCCGATTGTGCGTGCCGAAGGGAGAGCTAGTGGAGGCAGTCTTGCAGGAGACGCATCGATCGAGATATTCTATTCACCCTGGGCTAACAAGATGTACCGTGACTTGCGGAATATCTTTGGTGGCATGGGATGAAGAGGGATGTATCACGTTTCATCTCGAGATGCCTAGTTTGCCAGCAGGTCAAGGCGGAGTGCCAGAGGCCAGCTGGTTTGTTGCAGCCGTTACCCATTCCCGAGTGGAAGTGGGAACATATTATGATGGACTTCGTCTCAGGGCTTCCCGTTCCCAAGGGAGGATGCCATTTGGGTCATCGTGGACAGGCTGACGAAGTGTGCGCACTTCATACCCTTCAAGGTGGGGCTTTCCACCGAGAAGTTGGCGGAGCTATACATGCAGCAGATAGTTCGTCTACACGGAGTGCCGGTGAGCATCGTGTCAGACAAAACAGCAGATTCACATCCCACTACTGGAGGAGCTTGCAGGAGTTGGGCAGCAGGCTCAAGTTCAGTACGGCGTACCACCCGCAGACAGATGGGCAGTCCGGAGGACGATACAGATACTGGAGGATATGCTGAGGACCTGCGTGCTGGACTTCGGAGGATCATGGGAGAGCCATCTGCACTTGGTAGAGTTTTTATACAATAACAGCTACCAAGCCAGTATCGGTATGTCTCCTTCGAGGCACTTTATGGACGACGATGCCGCACACCGCTCTTTTGGGATGATGTTGGAGACAGAGTTATGCTTGGGCCAGAGATGACACGGATGTAGCAGAGAAAGTCGGGATGATCAGAGACAGGCTCAGAGTAGCTCAGGACAGGCAGAAACACTGGCTGATGCTAGTCGCAGACCGATGTTCGCAGACGGTGATATGGTGCTAGTGAAGATATCACCTACCAGAGGGACGATCCGGTTCGGACGAGGAGGGAAGCTGAGCCCCAGATACATCGGGCCATTCGAGGTACTTGGCAGGATCGGAGAGGTAGCTTACAGGGTTGTACTTCCACCCAACCTAGCAGGAGTTCACGACGTCTTTCACGTATCTCAGCTGAAGAGATATGTTCCAGACCCCAGTCATGTGCTAGATCATACAGAGTTGGAGGTCGGACCGAGCCTTACAGTTTCTGAGCAGCCAGTGGAGATATTAGACAGGAGAGAGAGGAGGCTGAGGAACAAGGTTATACCCCGTGCGAGTAGCTTGGAGCTGTCACTCCCCAGGTGAATCTACTTGGGAGAGGGAGTCGGACATGAGGGAGAGATACCCTTACTTGTTCGATCCAACCGCTGCGAGGGAACCACCTTCCCGATTGATACCTTAGAGGTTAGTTTCGATCGCAGCCTTAGTCATTTTGTTGCACTGCTTGCTATGTTAGAATATTGTAGGGTCTTCAATCCTTGTGAATTTCGAGGACGAAATTTTCAAGGAGGGAAGACTTTAAGCCCCTGTTTTTCAAATTTCATATTAATTAGTGTTAATTAATTTTTAGTGTCAATTTAGCCTTAAATATATATTTAGATTTTTAGGAATTTCCTAGAATTTCTAAATGATTTTAAATGAGTTTTACATATTAAAAATATTATTTGTAATTTATTTAAATATTTTAATATCTTTGCAATTATTAGAATTGTTTTAATACAGATTTGTAATTATTTAAATTGTTATTATAGCAGTTTGTAATTTAGAAATTGTTTTAATTCAGTTATGCAAATTAATATTTGCATTAGTTATAGAGGGGACCTAATTGTAAAAACCTAAAGTCTAAGGGCCTATCTGCTAACCTACCCAACACCCCCCCACGACCAGACTCTCTCCTCACCCACTCCGCTGACCGACGACTCGACGTCGGCTGCCCCCCCCCCGCCATTTTCGGCTGCCCGACCGACCTAGGACCGACCTAAGCCCCTATTTAAACTCCCCTCCTCTCCCAGACTCGACCCTAACCCTAACCGCCACCCCGACCACCCCAACCCCCCTTTCTTCCTCGACAAACCTAAACCCTAACCCTAACTCCGGCGACCCCCAGCGCCGCCTCCACAGCCGTCGTCGTCACCAACCACCACCACCATTCGACGCGCCTGTCGAGCCGACCCCAGCGCCACCGGAGCGCCGCCGTCCCGACGCCTCTCCCCCCCGAAGCCGGACACGTAAGTAACATACCTGAGTTCGTGTCGTGCGTGTCTCGAACTCACGCACGACGTTCGCCTGGACACAGGGAACCTAGCTATAGGTCTGGACACGGGAGAATCGACTCGTACGTGTCGTGCTAGCCCAGACCGTATATACTGTGTCCCTAACTGTCCGGACACAGGCTTGTGTTTATTTATTTTTTTTTTTTTATGTTTATGTTAAACAAAACCTATAAAATTAACCTAAGTCCTATCCCTAACACAAGCCATGGGCTGACCCCCTGGCCAGCCCGACCTAACTAACCCCTCCCCCCCCCCCCCGGTGTAGCTCGGGTTCGAGCCCCCCTTTCTGTTTCTGTTTCTTTTCTTTTTCTTTTTTGTTTCTTTTTCCTTTCTTTTCTTTTGTTTTAATATATATTTTAATATATGTATACATGTATTTGGATATATATATATGTATTATTTATATACTATATTATATATATGCTATTTTTATATATATATACTTCATTTTTAGTACTTTTATTATATTATGTATATATATATATAATATTATATATAATATATATAATATATATATATATATAGATATAACCAACATATATACATATACATATGTGTACATAATACATATATATATATATATATATATATATATATATATAATATATATATATATATCTATATATATATATATATAATATATATGTATTATGTACACATATGTATATGTATATATTTCTTGTGTATATATATATATATATATATATATATAATCTATATATCTATATATATATATATATATATCTATATATTATATATATATATATATACTATATATGTATATCTATATTTATACTTTAAATTATTTTCTTATGTATATATATGTACTTTTGGCATAGGTATGTATATTCATTTTATATAATTTACCTTATTAAAATAATAATATTTATTTTGTATTTTTACCAAATTGTATTTTTAGTGTATTTAATTACTGCAACCATTTGGTGTCCAGGCCTAGCATGGGTTTTGGGCCCAAATATGTTTTCACACATTCAAGACCTGTACAAGTCATATTGGACTTGATTCATGGCCTTGGGTCCTGTATTTGAACTTTGGTTCAAATTATATACATGGACAAAATACGCAGATAATTAATTATTTCTCTCAATAGTGTGTAATGCTGTTTTTGGATTTCTAAAAATACTTAAAGTATTGTTAAAATTCTGGAAAATAGTATTTAGATACATTTTAATTTAGCTAATTAGTATAATTTTATAGTATTTATTTACTGTTTTACCACTAGTTTGGCATATGAAACCAAACTCATTTCTGTATACTTAGGAAAGCTGATTTTTATAAAATACTTGTACTGGTTAATAAATTCCAGAAAAATTATAATAAATTTCTATAATTAGTAAAGATCATTTTGGTACTTTATTTTGTAAAAATAAGCTTTTGTCTATCTCAAAATTGTTAAACACAATAATCTTTTGATTTATTTATTGATTAATTACACTTGTAGCTTTTTGTGTTATTTTGAGTTTTAGCCGTATTGAACCTCACCCCTCACTAGTGTAAAGACCCTATAAGTTATTTATAGTAGTGGTCACCCCACGTTGGTCCCCTATGCTAAAATCATTATTTTGGCTAGGTGCCCAGTCACAAGTCGTGTTTCACCAATTAGTGTCTTAGCGTTTTAGCTTAGTGTAAAAAAAACTAAGTATTGCATTTATTTCTACAGTGACGAGTTACCGGACATCCATAGCACTTTTATCGCAGCTTGTTTTGCTTTACTTTGCTAGAGGTAAGTACTTTCTACAAACTTTACATACTGTTACATAAATGAACTGTTAATCCACCATGTTAAATGCTGATCCTTGGGTAGCAAGTTAAAATGTCACATGTTATACTTTTCATTACTATCATGCTTAGAACAGTCTTGATGTATCTCTCACATGATTTATGGGGAAACTGATAGTAGTGTACGTGATCATGACCCCCTATAGTAGCGAGCGAGGTCGCATTTTATATGCATACCTTGTCGCAGGCCATTATCCCGCATTTCTGTACGGATGACACCTATGCTTGTTAACTTGTACGTATGTACATTTTATTTACATGTACCACAGTACATTGTACATCTATTGACCGATCACGTACTTGCTACAGTTTTAAACATTACATATACATCTGTCTCTATGACATATGTATCCTTGCCATGATAGATTGTGTGATGCCATGTTTTCAGTTATTTCCTCTCATGTTCATTTCCATGTTTCATATGCTAGTTTGCTAGATTCAGTACTTGCTCCCGTCCTGACAGGATAATGTTGTAGGTGTCCTTACTGAGGAGTTACTCTGCGACACATATTATGGAGTTACTGCCGAGGACCCGCTCTGCTTTACGAGGATGTTCCTGCGGGGAACCTCGTCTAGTTGTCTTTTGTTTACTTAGACTTTTGAGAGTAGACATGTATTGGACTATATCTTTTTGTAACTGAACATGTATCCAGTTTTACATTTCAGTTCACTTGTACTTGGACATTTTACTATATACGACGACTTTTGTGTTTGGAGCATTTATGACTTTTATTCACTTATAAACTGTTAGCACATTTAGTCTTATCCTGTTGTCTTTAGAACAGCTTACTACGTTTTATATCAAACGTAGGCTGGGCATGACTCGCCTGGCCCAACAATTTGGGTAGCGGGTCGTGACAAATATCAAGCCTTTTCATTACTGTCTTTTATGTAATTATATTCTTGTGCTAATTGCTGGTTTAGTTCCTAAGTGAAGCCTCCTTTGTGGCACTTGCTCTTTCTGGGGTCTGATCCAGCTGGTTTTGTATGGCCAGATACCGGAGCAGTACCAGAGGATCTACCGGTCTTCCAGCCCGATGGTGAACACCAGGCGTAACCAGGGCAACGAGTGGGTTATTTTGGCTCTCCCACTCTATTGTAAATTATTCTTTTGAGGCGTTTAGCCGCCGAGCACCTATTTAGCTCGTGTACATTTTACTTACTGTCTGCCTACGGGCTGTAACATGATTGGCAACCTAGGGTTGATCATGTATGACTAAACTCTTGCTAGTCCTAACATTTTGTAACGACTAGCTTCATGATCAGCTGAATATGTAATATTTGGGACGCCTCACTATTGTATATTTGGTGATCTTACATCTTGTAACATTTACTTACTTGCTTGAGATTGAGACAATAGCTATTTTATGACCTTAAGAGACTGATGGATTGTAGTGAAACCCTCACATATCTAGACAGCCGTGACCGTATGGTGAGATGGATTCCATTTCATTATACGTAGCTGGCTATGTCCGCCCCCGTTCTCCAGTATTCTTGTTCTGGGGCGTGACACCAATGAGTGGGAGCCCCATGGGCCACACGCCGCGCCGCCGCCGCCGTCCGGCCCGGCTCGCTCGGTTCGGCGTACGTAACGGGTGCGGCACGTCCCCACATTTGCGGGCGCCGAATGTCGATCCGATTCCTTCTTCGGGTTCGGGCTGAGACCCAAAATCCTTTTTGCTCCTATTAATTTTTCTGACCGTTTCAATCATTTAATTTCGTAACAATTACTATTCAAAATTACTCCAGATACATTGTATCACGTTTTTTCTTTATAACGTTAAAATTTATTGTCATTATTTCTGAACGTTACAAAGAGCCACATCACCTATATAAGTCTATGCTTCTTTCTCTTCCGGACTAGAAATTTTTTTCTCGAATTCTCTAAAATTCTCGTCTCCTTCGTACTACCGCTGTTGTTCTTCGTTGCTCTGGGCAGAGCTAAGTCGGGGTCGCTCTCTCCAAGTCGTGTGCGGCAAGGAGATTCCGGTGGAGCGGGAATTTTACCACTAGGAGCGTTCGGATACGGTCTACATATAGACCCGAGCTAACTCTTAGGACAGTGCTACGTGCACGACTTCCTCGGAGGCCGGTCATTTTAATTCAAAGTATTTTTCTTGCAGATTTATCCGAAGTTTTTGAAGAAATTACAACAAGAGCTGCACGGGAGCTTTGGGAACTGGATCCAAATAGGGATTGCTGCCAGCAGATCGCACTCCCCATATTGATGGATCCCCACTTTTTGAGGATGACGGATCTACTATCGTGCATCCAAGAGCCATCTTGAAAAACCTTGTCCAGATCAAACTCATGCAGAAGAACCTGTGAGAGTTGAAGCAAAATAAAAATAACAAAAGGTGTTTTGTGTCCTAATTAAATGTCATGACCATTAATAAAAAAAAAAGCTTACTTTACAATTAATCAAACATAACTCCCCTTTTAAAATTTTAATTTTTGTTATATAAATACAAATTTTCCTCTGACATGTGGATCATCTCACCATAGGTGGGACCCACTTTCACGGCAGGTGGGTCCAAAGGACAAGAGGCCTCCTCCCTGCTGGAACCCATCACTGACATCAAATGACCAAACTGCCCTTCTCCTCTCCCTTGGATCTAAAAGGTCCAAACCTCACCGTCCTCAAACTCCAACCTTCCCATTGAAATCCCTCCTTTCTCTCCATAAATTTCAAGATCCTCGAGGAAAGTTGCAAGCTTTGCAAGAAAAGGCGCCACCTTTGATGACCTTTCGTGCTTAGATCTGCAGAATTGCGGCAAAGATCTCGGCTTTGGAGATGGGGAAGGAGGCTGTGCTCGCTGTGCTGGTGCTGGCTGTTGTTGCTGGGCTGGGAGTTGAAGGGGATGGGTCGAACCACAAGTACAAGGAGGGGGATCGTGTCCCTCTGTATGCCAACAAAGTTGGCCCCTTTCACAACCCAAGGTGAAAAAAAAATGTGTCACAAAGATCATTGTGTTGTTTTTAGTAGGCAAATGTTGTTGATTCCTTGATATGTTTGATGTAGATCTGGTAGGAATTCATGTTGGATGCTGTTGATACATGATTCTAGTTTTATTCCTTGTTCATTTTCAGTTGTAGTAATTGATGCTGTTCTGTTAATGGAATCAGAAATGTCATTTGCTATATTATATATATATATATATATATATATATATATTATATATTATATGTTCCTGAATTGTTATGTCTAGGCTGGGTGGGTGGGGGTTGGGGAGGGGAAGGAGTTCCGGTCAGAAGTAGGCACAAAGTGCAATGATGTTGCACCAGAACAGTGTTGCTGCTGTGGCAGTATTGTGGTGAGAATTGTGGTGGGTTCTGGCTAGGCTACGGTGAGATGCGTGCTCGGCCGGCCCGGAGGGTTGGGTTGCCTTAGCCGGAGCTAATTTTGGTTGCCCTTAAAGATATAGGTTTAAATTGGGATTGGGCTGGGCCGGTCCTAAGAAAATCAAATGGCCTGGGGGATTGCCCTATGGAGGGGCAACTCCGAAGTCTTGTCAGGCTTACACGTGGGCCAGCCCTGGATGCATGCAATGTTACGATGCATTGCTGGCAGGACCGCATTGCGATATGGGAAGCACGTGTGTTAGGAAATTTTGTGTTGAAAGACTGAATTTTGTAAAAAAAAAAAAAAAACTTACCTTGTCGTTGCTAGTCTCTGATGGAGGTTGAAGTTGCTATTGTTGTTGGACGAGCTGTAACACGAGGACTGAGGAGGCGGCTCGCCTCTATTGGAGCCTTAGCGGAGGATCTTATAGGAGAAGGTCGAGGAGGGGGAGGTGGTGGTGTGTTGTTGCTTTGGAGTGTTCAGACGAGGCTGGTTGGTTATGCGGAAGTCCTCCGCTTGTTTTAGTTTCTGTAAAAATGAGTTATTTACTTTGACAGGAATATAGAATTTGTTAAAGAACCACGCATTTTTACCGTGACAACACAAGTGGGCCTAGTGATGATCCAAAGCAATGTTTAGCAATTGGAAACTTCTATTACATTGGTCTTTGTTATTTTTTTCCAAGACGGAGAGATCTCCCTTTACATGGTTCATCTGTTGTTTTTCTGTTACATGTCTTGAGCTCTTACATTAGACTCTGGATGATTAGATCTGGTGTTTGGGTTTTCACCTCTCTTACTATATCAGATGTTAATTATTTGGACTGATGCTTTCTGTGTACGACTGCTCAATACCTTAGAACTATATAACTAGTAGAACTTAATTGAAGAGACTAAATCTATTTAGTGAGTCTTTCTTCATTTTTATCTACTAAGGTGTATATCATATATGCAGCAGGTATTCCTGAATTATGTGGAAGACATCTAGCGCTTTGGTTTCTAACTTAGATATGTGTTTTAGTGTCAGATTGGTTCTTGCTCCACCTTTTTTTAGTAATTGGGTGTTTTTATTATACATATATTGAATCTTTTTTAGGATGCTATGATAAAAACATTTGTAATGATAGTGTAATTAGACTTGCTGGTTAACTAAACGTAGTGCTTAACCACACTATAGCTACACATTGTTTGCATTGTTAAAGAGAGATATTCAGTCTTCTAGGGTTGTATATGTTTTAGGAGATTGATATTACCATAGTTGATTTTAGTTTTTCCCTGCTTTGCGTATTTGACATTTGATTCCCTTTGTCTGCAGTGAGACGTATCGTTTCTATGATTTACCCTTTTGCGTACCAGGTTTGCTAACTACTCTTTGTTCTCTCATGTGAAATTTGATATTTTGTTTTGCCATATATCCCTGATTGTCTGTATTCACTGGGCAAATTAATTATAGAGCATGTTAAGGAGAAGAAGGAAGCTCTTGGGGAAGTTCTAAATGGCGATCGCCTGGTTGATGCACCATATGAATTAAATTTCCGGGAGGACAAACAATCAAAGTCCGTTTGTAAGAAAACTTTGTCCAAAGAAGATGTTGCAAAGCTAAGGGATGCAGTCTCAAAGGACTACTACTTTCAGATGTACTATGATGACTTGCCAATTTGGGGATTCATGGGAAAAATTGAGAAAGACAAGCTCGATCAAAGCGATAATAAGTTCTTGCTCTTTAAGCATATCCACTTTGACATCTTATACAATGATCGTGTCATTGAAATCAATCTTCAGACTGACCCGAATTTGTCTGTGGATATCACGGAAGATAAGGAAGTGGATTTGGATTTCTCTTATTCCGTCTCTTGGAAGCAAACTGACATCCCGTTTGAGAAAAGAATGGAAAAGTACTCAAAATCTTCTTCAATGCCCCAACATTTGGAGATCCATTGGTTCTCTATAATTAATTCATGTGTGACAGTGCTCCTTCTTACTGGATTCCTTGCTACAATTCTCATGCTGTTCTCAAGAATGACTTTGTAAAGTAAGAATATACTTCTCCCCCTTTCTTTCTTTTCGTTTCCCTTGTTTTGCCTTTAATATATGTTTGCATTATTTGCTAAGTTTTGTTAATTGTTTCCTGGAAGATACTCGCATGATGATGAAGCCCTTGAAGACCAGGAGGAGACTGGATGGAAGTATATTCATGGTGATGTCTTCCGATTCCCTAAGTACAAGTCCTTGTTTGCAGCTGTTGTTGGATCTGGAACTCAGCTCCTAGCTCTGTAAGGAATATCTACTATGCCCCTTCCGTTGCAATAACTTTGTATAATGTCTAATATTCTTTGCCTTCTTTCACCAGCACCATATTCATCTTTCTACTTGCATTAGTTGGAGTGTTCTATCCATACAATAGGGGAGCCCTCTTCACAGCACTAGTTCTTATATATGCTCTTACATCTGGAATTGCTGGTTATACTGCAACCTCCTTCTATATGCAACTAGAAGGGACTAACTGGGTATGATATTCACTTTTGAAGTTTTTCTCTGTTGTCGCTCGATTATACATGGGTTTATGTTCTTTCCTTTAAATAACTTTTGCAGGTGAGGAATCTTTTGTTGACCGGCTGCTTGTTCTGTGGACCACTTTTCTTGACGTTCTGTTTCCTTAACACCGTAGCTATAGCATACAGTGCCACAGCAGCCCTGCCTTTTGGCACTATTCTTGTGATTCTTCTCATATGGACACTAGTGACTTCCCCATTGCTTGTGTTGGGTGGTGTTGCTGGTAAGAATGGCAAGACAGAGTTCCAAGCTCCATGCCGCACGACCAAGTATCCAAAGAAATCCCTCAATTGCCATGGTATAGAGGACCTATTCCTCAGATGGCAATGGCAGGGTTCCTTCCGTTCAGTGCTATCTACATCGAGCTGTACTATATTTGCTAGCGTATGGGGTCACAAAATTTACACCATATACAGCATCCTTTCCATCGTTTTCATTATCCTCATCATTGTCACGGCGTTCATCACCGTAGCATTGACATATTTCCAACTTACTGTGGAGGATCATGAATGGTGGTGGAGGTAAAGCTCAACTCCTATATTTGTAATTTCTTATTTTAGCCAGTCCACAAAGATGTTTATGGTCTTTCTAGGTATGGAAATTTTCATGTTTATGAATATTTGCCTTGAGGAAGTTAATACCTAGTCTATTCATCCAAATATTGCAATAATTGTTGTTTACTCTTCAGAAGTTGCATGTCATCTTAGTTCTTTGTCACTGCTGTTCCCTTTCTGTTTTTCTTCATGCTATATTTTCTAATCTTGTAGATGTAATATTTAGCTTGTTCCTACAGTTTTGACCTTGTTAGTTGTTACACAAAATAAAATACAATATATGGTTAGTGGTCTCATGATAAAGTCTAGATATCTAAGGTTGCTTCTTTCAAATGCTACCTGTTAATTATATGCAACGTCTATTAACTTTGGAACTAAACTATATTCGTCTTAAACTGGGAGTTCAAATTTATGCAAATTTAGGTTTCATAAAGCTCAATCATCAAATAATACTATATGCCGTGAAAGGAGAGATATCCTAAACTTGCATCGTCATAATCTTCATGTCCCAAGAATTTCCCAACAAGACGGGGATTGGTTGTTGGGTATGATTTTCAAGCCTCGGTTGCTAGGCAACTGGCTATCAAAGGAGTTCCAGGAAAGACTTGACAAGCTTTTACGACAATCATGGAGCACAATCACTGGGTATAAGTTGCAACAAGGACTTTAAGTTTAAGGACGTCTTAGATAGGAAATAGTGGAATGAGATGACAGAAGCAAAGACCAGGCTTTGTATTGTTCATACCTAAAATTGCAGTTCACATGAAAACTTCATTTTGTCCAAGGCAGTCAACAATATACTTTAAATTTTGTTTCCTTAACATTGAGGTGGCAAGCACCAGCTACTATTATTCATCTGAACTCAAGGGAACTCAAGGAAATAATTTCAAAGCATGACAGACTTGTACCATGTCCTCTACATCTTAACTCCGTTCAGATTTATAAAGGTGTTAAACTGAGTTAATGCTCTGTGCTTAAAACGACACCTTGGAAGGGTACATTATGTTGCAACACTTGGCCAAGTGTCCAACACAACTCCAATGGCTCTAATTAAACTTGAGGAGCCCAACATGGTTCTGTTTAGACTTGAACTCATGAGTGTTTGTGTTTGACCTTTACTATGTTGTAACACTTGGTGATGTTATAATCAAATGCTTGTGTAAGAGGTAGTTAAAATATCCAGTTTATCTAGTATGTATATCAAGATGCTGCTAATCGTTACATTTTCTTTAATTTTGTTATTGCAAACTAATGCACCCATAAACACTCACACACACACCTAAACATCTGTATCCTAACACCTTGCAGCCACCAGGGCTCGAACTCCTGACCTTCACCAATGGAGGGGGTGAGCACTTACCACTAGACCAAGCTAGGATGCTAATGGGTTGCATATTGATGCATGAAATCATCGTCTCTCTTGTGCAAGAGTTCTGGTGTGGCTCAAAATAACACAAATTGTTGAGTTCCTTGCAAAAATTCATGTCAGAGAGTGAATAAAGAAGAGTAACGCGTGAGAATCTTTTTGGTTAACTAGCAATGACGTGCAAATTGCAGTAATAGTGTACCACAAAAGTAAAGTTTTACAAATACTGAAACCATATTAGCTCTAGAAAATATTGAAACCATATTAGCTCTAGAAAATATTGAAACCATATTAGCTGTAGAGTTTTGGAGGTAGAAGTTCAAATCAGGATAGGAACTTGGAGAAAATTATCCCTTTCTTTTTTCTATAATATTTTCTTATATATTTTTAGTGCGCCTATATATAGGTAAACAAAGGCTACTTTTCCCTTATTAGAGGGTTCTATAGAGTTGGTTTGTTTACTTGACTATTTCTTCTATTCATATATCCATACATTCATTCACATCTGCGGTCTATGCACACGCATCGGGATAAATACTTATATTTTTCCCTTACTGGATTTTGGGAGCTTTATGTATTGGATGATTCTTCCTGATGCCCTATTAGTGACCCCCCCCCCCCCCCCCCCCCCCCCCCCCCATATCACTTGTACAGCATCCAAAATACAATTTAGATATTTCACAGCTACCATTTGCAACGAGTTTAGAAGTCCAGTTTTAAAAAGATGTAAATTGTTGTCACTAGAACTAAAAGCAATGCCATGCTATATCCAAGTAATTGTATCAAAATTGAAAAAAGTTTGACACGTTTTTTTTCTTTTCTTTATCAGAAGCTTTATATCATTTTTGGAAAGATCCATGTCCATCAAAAATTACAGATTACTATTATTTGCGTGTATTATTACTATTATTTGCGTGTATTATGCTCGTCTTCATTCAACAAGACCTTGTATATCGTTTCTGATGGTCTTGTATAGAGTCGGAGCAAACTAAACTCATGAAAACTTATTGGGGATGTTATTCCTAAATATTCTTAATTTTTTTTTATTTTTTTTTTCTGTACAGATCGGTTCTTTGCGGAGGCTCCACGGGTATATTCATCTTCTTCTACTGCCTCTACTACTACCATGCGAGATCGGACATGTCAGGCTTCATGCAGACGTCTTTCTTCTTCGGCTACATGACCTGCATCTGCTACGGATTCTTCCTCATGCTGGGGACTGTCGGCTTCCGTGCCTCCCTGCTCTTTGTGCGACACATATACCGTTCAATCAAGTGCGAGTAGGTCAAGATGGTAGAATCCTTCTCGATATAGTTGTAGCTCAGGGCCATTGGGAAATCTCAAGTGTATTTTGTATCAGCAGTAGCAAAGTCTGGTTGCATGTCATCGAATTGTCGCCTATACCGCCAAATTTTCTTCGACAGGAACCTAAGATGTTTCTGTTTTAAATCAAAACATGCGTCTTTTGTTTGCCCCAGTTTTTGTTCCCTATATGTTTGTGTTTGTAGATTCGTCTTAATGTAAGCCATTCTTGATATGCAATTGTTCCCTATGTTGCCTGTACAACAAATATCATAAATCTGCTAAAGCAATTCACTGCTCTTCTAACAAGAATATTTTAGCCAACTTGATATATCTGTGGAATTTCTACAAAAGGAATGCTTGCATCCTTAAAATGAAGCAAGGATTTAGTAGTCAATCTCAAAAAGTTTGAATAAAGTAATCTACTTGTACATGTTCTCAAAACAAGGACCACTGACCACAATCTTGATAGTAAAATTCAAATTGAAACTCTAATCCATCGCAAAATAATTCTTCCATTATACTGGTAAAGTGGTTGCATTTGTTGGCATTCCTCTCTTTGATATGATGACAAACATGAGTAATGAAGACACCATAGGGAGGGTTACAAGACTGATCCATCTCCTCCAAAATGAAGGGAGAGGACTAAAATTTCAGTAGATACTACATTTTACAATGTCACAGGCCCAAGAAAAGAAGAAAAAATCATCTCCTAAATAATCCCGAGCTCTGAAGGGTCCTGCAATACTCGGCAATAACTGGAGACTTCTTCACCGACTCCCAGATCTTACCCGAGCTCCGTAGCCAATCTCGCTCTGACATGGGCTTTGCAAAAGTGTTGCCACTCATCGACAATACCTGAAGCAAGTAAGAATATCGGACAAGAGATTTAGTTTGGTTACTCGAGTGCCCTACTGGGGGGGAGGAAAAAAACAACTCAAAAGTTAGCTGTAGCAAGTATACATTGAACTTCTACTTCCTTCACCCTACAGTAGTTGCTGTCAAATTGAACCGAGACATTCATTCATATTCACAAGAAGGTTCCCTCACATAAGACATAAATGCTTTGATCTTTTGTTTTGTTTTGTTTCTTTCTTCATGAGAAATCCTCGTGTCATAATAGGGAAGGAGTGGGCATGGGTTCGAAGACACTCGACCCAATCTCTTTTTGGAGCAAACTTACAGTCAACAACTCATTATAAAGAAGGGGAATAAATAGAGAATACCTGGTCCCGGAGCTTTCCTAACATGGCATTATAACTTCCTAATTGAGCCTTCTGCAAGTCATCTTGTACTTTCAACGGTAGCAAAAACAGATCTGGTCCAGTGTCATTAGCCTTCGTATCAAGCGAAAGAGGATCAACTTGTTCTTTTGTCACAACTCCAGACCTATTTATTTGGAACGTGGAAGATTCAAATTTATGTAATATCGCCTTCTTCAACAGAGTAATGTTGAATGGTGACATATCTTGGTCCCGTAATCTGTACAAAACCAGATAGTAAAAAGATACTCATCCTCCTCTGAACTACCCTGTTTTCCTCTTTAAATTGGATAAGAAAATAAAGAACACCAATTTCTGAAAGCTTCCTATAGTAAGAACAAAGTTAGCAAATATCATTCCTGTCGAACATGGATTTCAGGTTCAATAAACCATATGCATTTTCAGGACTGAAGAATCACAGAAATTTGCCAGACAAGCGTGATCAGCCGTAGATTTCACGAGTACATTTTGAAATAAAAAATTATGTCATCAGTGAAAATACCATGATTAGCATAGAGTACAAATAACATAATATAAACACAAGTCAACTCTCAGAACTCAGATTATTTGATTGAAGATGTAGTACAACAACAACTACAACAACAAAGCCTTTGCCCCAAATTTGGTGGGTCAGCTGTTTGAATCCTTTTCTTCCACGTAACTTCTTGTTAATGGGCATATCCTCTGTACCACCAACAAAAATCATATCCTTCTTTAAAACCTCAATGCATGTTAGATTGGGCAAACCTCTAGTCCTAGCAACTCCTTTTACTACTATCCTACTAACAAGAGAATCTATTGGGTTACGATGTATATGATTGAACACCTAAGACAATTTTCTCTATTATTGTCCTCAAATAGCACCACCTCTAACTTACTTAGAATATGTGCATTTCTTATCCTATCTTTCAATGTATTCGTACTCATCCATCTTAGCATAATCATTTATGTTACACTAATTTTCTGGACATTTGTAAACAAATGCAAAGATCCACAAAGTTACCGATTTTTGGATGGTAGTAATAGGCTGCAAGCATGCGAGACAATGCAAACATGCGAGGCAGAGAAGATCATAGTCATGGGCCAACCAACACATGGAGGTGGGCGTGTATACGTGGGGCAGCATTCGGGTTTGTGGGCTCCGAAAGAACGTGGCTAGGTGCAGGAAGAGCTGGACCGTCATGGGGGTACAACCAGTACAGGTGGTGGAGCACGGACAGTGTTGGCATGGACGCAACCACAGGCGGGCAGCGAGTGGGGTCAGCCAATGTTTGCACGCAGGCATGTTGCGACATTCTGAAGTGGAGCGTGCGGTCATGGCCAGCGAGCCAGGCCGGGTGGTTTATGGATGGAGGATGAGGAGTTACAATGATGAAGATGATGTGGAAGAATGAGTTGAATGGAGAAGTGGAAGTGGGTGATTCATGAACCCCGTCCTTTTTAGGGTATTATTATAATGGTAGAAAAATGAATAAGAGAAGGCAAATGTGGTTTTAAATGCATAATGATAGTGATCAACAAATCTCAACTGACTAATGGTAATTGTAATCACATGTTAAAATCTCAATCCTCTTAACTCATCGCAAAATGTCTCTTCTAATAAGAAGAACCCTCGTCGTGAACTTTATCCAGAAATTTTTTTTATTTGCGTTTACGTCTTTTGGAAAGAGCCGCTAAATCAAGTTCTAGTTTAGGTGAAGGATGGAAGTATGACTGCTTTAACAATAGTTGATACTCAATCTGGAGACGTTCTACTAATGTCATTTCAATTAGATGGACAAATATTCTTATCCGCCGATCTATTCAATGCTGGAAGTTGACCCGCTATTAATGTAGGTATTTCTACTCCAGATTAGATATGCAGCTCAAATTAAAGCCACAAAACAAGTAGCCACCCCCCCCCCCCCCTTCCCGCTTAACAACCCCCCACCCCCCGCACAAACACATTGAATTCCTTTTCTCTATAACCTAGGGAAGGGAGCATACTGGTACCTGTAGTAAAGATAAACCCTATATGTACTAGTCTCCTTTGTAACGCATCACACATGCAACCCATGTGTAACCTATGCCCTATTACACTTACCATTCTCCATTCTCCCTTTTCACATAGCAACTTTCTAAGATTACAAT
>JANAVB010005696.1:0-39088 GCA_029216955.1 Iris pallida | reverse complement strand
CAATATGACTTAAGGTTTTAGCTAACTAATAGGTTCTAAATAATATGATAGCCAGATTAGAACTAACTTAAGTCATATAATATCTCTAACAAGTTTCTATGGTCACGGCTAACCTCTAATCAATACGGTTCTAAGGTTTTACTAGCAAATGACAAAATCACATACATCAATTAAATAATATTAAAGTAATCAAAAAAATTTACCAATTATCAAAATACTCTTGCTCCAGAATGTGGTGGTAACGAAAGAAAATAAAAGGGAAAGGGGGAATTTAGCTAAAAGCAATGCCAACAGAAATAACCTACTAAAGCAATGCCCACAGAAACGAAAGTTTCCAGTTTAATCCCTATGCTTTCATGATCAGAAATAAATAGAAAGAAACAAAACTCAATCCTTGGTAAAGAGAAGTAGTCAAAAGAAAGAAAGAGATGCCAAAGCAATTTCCTTTGTAGCTAAAGATGCCAAATAAACATAAGTACCTCAACACTCATGTATTCATATGAGTGGCAATGAATTCGATGAGCTCGCACCGGACTTCATCTATTTTCTCCTATGTATATGTTGGTTTTTCAGCCAACTTTTTTAACTAAAGGGTTAGAAAAAAATGGTTATATTTTTATAATTTTAGAAAAGTAATTAAGGATTAAATTCATGAACAATTTACCTTTGTCTCGATGGGCACATAACAGTCCTCCATAAGTTCCCTGATAAACTTAAAAACAAAATACCCGCATTCAACACCCCCTTCTTGCTTTGGGTACTACATAAATATATTCTTTAGTAGCAAAAAAATATCACATCGATGATTATATAGCTAATAAGCCCAATATTATTTTGATTACCTTGGGAATTTTCCATGTTGGCTTCTGCGTTGCTCTTTTTTCACAAATATAAGCTGTGTAAGCCCACTATAGAAAATAATTTTATATGAATATTAGAATACACATATAATAATAAATTAATTGAGAATAATGATGTCTGTCACGTAAATAAGTACAACTTAATGTTTTCTCTAGGCTTGAACATCAACAAGTCCAACCAATAAATAACAAATGTAGAAAGGTCGATCACAATCAAAACCCAACGCATCCTATAATTGAATGGAATCAAGCATATTTGAATAAGAAAGTAAAATGTGGCTAGTGACTAAGTCTTCTTACTCCTTCTAATTGAATGGAAACAAGCATAGTTGGTTCCGCTTTGCAGTTTGGAGTCTCTCTCTAACCAAATTAGATATTGCATTCCACGATGCCTTACTAATGCCAAAAGGAGTGAATAATATCACAACTTCCTGAGATCTTATAAACTTGTCATATAAAATCCTAAAGTAATACAAAGAAAATAGTACATAAATATGGTGTCAATCTTTATTAACTAATACACAAAATATAAAATTTCTCACTTTATGTATGCTGTAATACTGCCATCCAGCCAGCCCATCGAACATACTTCCAACAAAGCTTTTTTTGAAAGATAACAAAATATGTCAACTTCGAACATCTCTTTCTCTTATGGGACCTTAATGTGATTGATGTCATCCATTGTTTCTACCATGTCTTTGAATGTATCAATTATACAAAAATCAATGTCATCATTCCTTGTTTTAACATCTTCAACTTGCATTATGTCATTTTCTTGTTTTGCATATTCAAATTGTTACGACAATTCCATAAAAAGATATTGACACTAGCATATTAAATAATATTATCTCTATACTACTAATAACAAACTCTTTGGGCCATACTACGAAGGACCCAATTGTATCTTTAACAATTTCCATCTCCCCGTAAACGGGCACGGGAAGGCTTGCATTAGGAGAAGGGGCCTTCATGATTGAAACCCTTACATTATGTTCTCCTAAATCTTATGAATTTTCTCACTTAGTCCAACTTTTTCAAAGACCACCCCCTCGGCAACAATATTATCTTTTGTGCCAAAGGCTTGCTTGCATTCCTTTCCCTAAACAAAATAAACTTATAGCTATCGTGGATATTAAATGTTATAAGCGGTTAAATACAACTAAATTATTAAATATATGCTTACTGTGCCAATGTGCAATGCAGGATATGATACAACATTTTGCTTCCTTAACTTACTACTTTGTTTCAACTTTGTATAGAAGATAGAAGATAAAAAAGCATATTAGAATAAACATATTAGAGAAAAATAGATGAACAAAAAACTTATTATATATAATAAATCTAATTTGTAATAAGCATTACCTTAGAACAAGGTGATAGACTCTTAATTCCATCTAACCCTTGTTCACTCCTTGGAGACTTCATATATTTCCTGTTGGAACTTGCTTTGGTATTGGAAGCAACCTTCTCAGATATTTGTGAATCACATTTGCCTTAAACTTCTTTAATATTGCCTCCAACTCTTGGTTTCTTTTTCGTTCCGCTTCCAACTGAGACTTAAGTAATTCACTTTGTCTTTTAATTCCTCATTTTGGAAGCTTGAAATATGTCGTCAGGGTCAGTCCTAACCCTAAACCCCGAATACGCCCCGAATGTTTGGGAGTGCCCAAAGCAAAGGTCAGAATATCGGACGTTCCTTCCGTCGACAAAGTCCCATCTTTTTTTTTTATGTATGCCTCCTATAAAATGGACAATTAACAACAAAACTTTTAAAAATAATGTCATCTATGTATTTTAGAAATATGATTTTAGTAGAAAATATATACTCACCACTTTTATAGCTACTTCTTTGGTATCATCAATATTAAATGTACCATCCTTCTTAACTCGTGCTTGAGTCCACGAGAAACTTCTATCTTCTATGTATTTTGCCCCCAATTGTTGCTTCTGTTTTAAAAGATAAAACCATGTTAATATTTGGTAATGTATAAAACCACGTTAACTGTATATATATATATATATATATATATATATATATATATATATATATATATATATATATATATATATATATATATATGCATATGCAATACCAGATCTTCTTTAAGACCAGCATATCCCTTCTTGCTTAAACGATGGGGAACTTGTTCTTGGCTCTCTGTTTACTTTGTACCTTGCTCATTTCCTTATCATTACATCACATGAAGATAAATATCGGAATAAGGTTCATATCATTGAAACCTACTTATATTTTTTTATGCATAAAAATATTTCTTTACAAGTTTACCTTAAAATTTGTAGAGAGTATTTGACGAATTCCTCCCAAACAGATTGGTGCAAGAACCTGTTGTATTTTTATGGAGGATGCTTGAGAAGCTCAAGGTTCCCTTCATTTGGATAAATCCAATGTTTGGTGAGTTGTCCTTTGAATGCCCTCCAACTCTGAGCTATGCATGCTAACACAAAAGTTCTACTATTTGGATCCAAGTCAAATTTGGCCTACAACAAAATCAGAAGCATTTGACTGAAGTAATATGAAGGTTAAATAATACCTATTAATGCCTACTAACATCTAATGAAAACAGTGAGAATATGAGAAAAAATTGTGCATGTCTTTTTACTAAGGACTTGACATATAACAGTTCTGTAGACTATTGTAGTTTGGACTATTGTAGTTTGGACTTGGCATATAACAGTTCTATAGACTGTAATGCTAAGAAATAAAAATAGTGCATGTCTTTTTACATATTTACTGATGGATTTCTGGTGATACTTATGTTGCAGTTAATTTGGAAGATATTGCAGCATGAGGAAGCATCAAACAGTTTGAAACAGGGAGTTGGTAATGCACAGGAACTCAAAGTTAAGCAAGTTTCTAACAAAAACTGCCATACATCCGTCTAACATAACATTGCATGCTATATATAAAGTATGTTTTACCTGGGTAGCACTCCATAAGTTCTTCTTATTTGACTCTGGCACTTTATGCCAAGATGGATAAATTATTTTTACTGAGGACTTCACCGTGATGTCGCAATAAATTGCCAAATCATTTTTTCTATCACCAATTGGTTGCCCTATATCGTTATAATTGATCTTTATCCTGTCTTCATTGTCTTTGATTTTGCTCACTTTTTGTAGACTTTGCTGGCCTTGTGCCATTTTTAGGGCCACATATTTTTTCTGTGAGCCCGCAACATTTGACGAGTTCATGCCTTTCCACTAGCTGAAGAGAAACAACAAGTCTTTTATAGTTCATACATCAAAACTTAATATATACATCCAAAGGAAGAAGAACATTAGCTAGTGCAAAATATCCACAATTTATTCTAAATGAGTCAATTGTCATCATAGCCGAGATGCAAACTCAGTAGCAAGAAACTAAGTATTTAATTATAGGCAGCCAAGGAGCTGCAAAAAACTGAGATATCAAAGCAAGCAAACAAATAAAAAAGCAAACAAACTGGAAAAAGTGCAGGTAGAAAGGAGGAACCAACCTCTTTCTTAGTAGGCAATAAAATTTTAGGCAACCAAGGGTTGCTACAAGTAGTGGACACAAATAAACTGGAAGAAGTTTGTTTTTATCTCAATTTTTCCATTAGTTCTTAGAAATTTGTCCTTCATTTGATTGCTTTAGCATGTCCAGGTTTGTCAGATAATGTACTTAATTTCCAAATCAGTAATGGAGGCTAACATAAGCCTAAGAAGTTCTCGACCACACAGTGGACTGTCATGTACCGAACCATCAGGCATGGCAAAATCATCAACCATCCTTGTATACCTTGTATTGAGTTCATAATTTAACAAAAATTATTGTCATTTTTAAGATATTAAGAAATTTGAGTATATACAATACATCATATTATCCAAGCATTATAATTCATCAGAAAGAACATATGATGTTATCACAGGAAACCAAAATATTCAACAGCTTGTATCAAGTCCATTGAGATTGAGACAATAGGTTTACTAGTATACCATGAGATATAACAATGTCTACTCTTAACCTGAAACAACAAGTCTTTTATAGTTCATACATCAAAGGGAATATAGTTCATGCATCAAAAGGAAGAAGAATATTAGCCATTACAACTGATTTGTTGCCATCTTGTTCATTTTGTCAAACATAAGATTTGGACTTTTCAATCCAGGTTCCCTCACAATCTTCACGTAAATAAGTTAAGGACGATTCATCAACAACGTCAAAAGATTCAATATATGGTACTTTGTTGCAAGTTTCAGTTGTATCAAGACAATCGATGACCTCGTCGTCATTGTCTTCATC
The DNA here is from genome assembly GCA_029216955.1 of Iris pallida. Taxonomy (NCBI): domain Eukaryota; kingdom Viridiplantae; phylum Streptophyta; class Magnoliopsida; order Asparagales; family Iridaceae; genus Iris; species Iris pallida. The sequence goes on along the minus strand of JANAVB010005696.1, from coordinate 33,943 downwards.
ATAATAATTCCGTTGAGGAGTTGATAAAATGATTGACCACTTATCATCCAATTGATCAGGCACATAAAATACTTGCTTTGCTTGAGAGGCCAAAATAAAAGAGTCAGACCTATGGCCAACTCTACCAAGCTCGACTAATGTGAAACCAAGTTCATCGACCTTGACACTATTTTTGCTATCAACCCAATCACACTTGAAGAAGGGAATCCGAAAAGAAAAATAGTCAAGCAACCAAATCTCTTTAATAACACCATAAAAAGTTATATCTGAGAGAATGAGATTGTTGTCCTTTGCGCTAGCAACTTGCAAAGTCTTTGCCACTATAGTCACTCCGCTGTTTTGCTTGACTCGTATGTCATCATGATCTTTCGTATGATAACAAACCCCGTTAATTGCATAACCCGAGAACTTATCACATCATGTCGAGGTCCTTGAGCTATCCATTTTAAAACATCAGAGACATTGTTATTTGGGTCTTCTTGCTCGACCTCAACCTGGCATTTTTTTAAGTTTAGTATTTTATTTTATTATAATAAGTAGAACATAAAATATATTATCTTAATAAGTACCCTTGATCGTAACCATTTAATAAAAGTGCGGTTGTGCTCATGTTCTAACCACTTTTTACTCTACGATAGTGCAGCTTTTTCAAGTAAGATCTCATGCTACTTATCAAGTAACGAATAGAATGTCGTTAACTAAAAAAGCAAACTAATTAAAAAAATAAGTACCAAAGAATATAGACATCTTTACTCGATATAATATTGATGTTGTACAACATATAAAGATGTGCTTGGTCCAAAGACAAGAGGTCAACTTCATAGATATTCCCTTTTCCTATAGGTTTTTCCTCATTGTTCGTAGCAGGAACTACAATGGCATCCTGATCTGCTAGGAATTCTGAAAAAAACTCAATGGCTTCCTTTACAATATAACATTGTGCAATACACCCTTCACCACGATTCTTATTTCTCACATAACCCTTTATGACACCCATATACCTGTAATATATAAATCATAAAGATAAAAAGGACTATGCAAATATCAATCATATTACTACATAATGAAACTCAAAGTTTAGAATATACCAACCTCTTTAGTGGGTACATCCATCGGAAGAAAATTGGGACACCAAGTTCAACCTCTCTGATAAGGTGCACCATTAGATGTACCATTATGTCAAAGAATGATGGTGGAAAATATTTTTCCAATAAGCACAATGTGACCACAAGATTATCCTGTATATCTTGCAATTTAAGTAAATTCACGACCTTGGCACAAAGGGCATTGAAGAAGATACATACTCGTGTAATAGCATATCTCACATGCTTTGGCAACACACCGCGTATAGCAACAGGGAGTAGTTGTTGTATTAGGACATGGCAATCATGGGACTTGAGACCATATTGTCATGACCCGTACCCACCGTGAGGGTACGAGTGCGTAACAGCGCCCAGCCTATGCCGCAGTGTCGGCGGTAGAACGATGTTCTAGGTCATGAACTATAACTACATAACATGAAATACTCTCCAAAAGGAGGCCAATCACAGAAGGTACAACTCAATCACAATCTAAAGGAAGAATGTAGCACGATGAAATAGATAAGAAAATCCTCAAACTAAGGTACAACTAAGAAGTGAAATAATCAAAGTTAACAACTACCAGTCTCAACATCTCTAAAATATACAACTCTGAAATCAAGGACAACAACTAATCATGAAAAAAAGAACAGTATAAGCTATCTACACTATGCAAGGTATCGTCCTCAGCAGGCTGCCTGAACCTCTCCAGGGGTCCAGGTCACGAGTGTCATCTAGGCAAGCTCCAAAGTAGGGGGTACAGGGTTCCTCATCATCCTCTGTAAAATTTTCAACAGGTCCAGTCAGGACGGGAGCGAGCACAATATATCTCACGCAGATCATAACAGGTTAGAAAATCTAAACATACAAGAGAGTACGATACATGAAACTGAAAGAAAGTACATGATGTAAATAGAGAGAGAACTGTAATAGAAATATCTAATATAAGTAGAGAGCTTCCAGTGACTAGTGATTTAGAGTACAAAGTCGACATAGTGAACAACTGGATTTGCACATGAATATACTAAAGAGGCGCACATGATTATACTACTTTAGAATGGTTCACATGACTATTTATACTCCCCCATACCCCAATCAATACCCAAGGATCTAGACAAGTTACGTTACGCATATGATTTTCACATGAAGGCCCATAGATGGGTGCACATGAAGTATACATGAGGGCTCATAAATGAGTGCATATAATTTCACATGAAGGCCCATAAATGGGTGCACATGAAGTATACATGGGGGCTCATAAATGAGTGTACATGAATTTCACATGAAGGCCCATAAATGGGTGCACATAAAGTATGGTTATACATGAGATACATGTGAAACATGACCGAACATGATAGCACATGAGAGTACACGAGCGAGCATGAATGACCATGAAGCACATGAGAAACCTGAATAACATGAGAGCGAGGAATACATGATGTACATAAAATACTCGACATGATGTATCCGATGCTCCCGAGGGAGATAACATCTCAATGTAGGGATCCCTATAGTATCAATCTGTGATAATATCGTGACAATATCAAATAAGGTAAACTAGAGTAGGAATATAATTCTAAGCAAGTTATGAAATGATCAGAGAATGTACTCGCCTGATATTTGAATGTATGAAGTAAATGTATTGTCCGAGATGAGATACCTGACTCCTAGTTAGCGCAATACAAGTCAAGATGTATACAGGGGATGATAAATGTAATCTACAATGCATCTGCATGCTGTCTAGGTCAAACTAGACTAAAGTCAACACTTGGTCAACTCTAGTCAGCTATACTAGTCAAAGCTAGGTCAACTAGGTCAAACTTAACCCAAACAAGTCTAATAAGTCTCACTAGGCCTAACCAAGCCCAGGCTAGCAATCAATACAAGCACAAGCCAAACCAAGCTAAGCTAGCACTCACTCACAATCCCAAGGCTAACACAAGCTATCAATACACCATACACAAGTCACACTAGACTGGCACAACCCAACACCATGTGTATATATTCTATATACACAAGGCTGCACATTAGAACACCCATAAGCTACACTACAAGGCCATATGCCATAGGCTATGCCACCTAGGCCATGAGCCATATCACATATTATAGGTTATACATCCATATCAATTACCATATTCTATATACATATTATTTATATAGAAAATATGAAATATCTACATTACATCACATTATCACATTAAGTTATATATTAGATATATAAATATATATATATATATATATATATATATATATATATATATATATATATATATATATATATATATTTTATATATATATATATATATATATTTATCAATTACCATTAAGTTATATATTACATATATATTTTTTTTATATATTACATATATATATATAATATATATATATATATATATATATAATATATATATATATATATATATATATATATATATATATATATATATATATATATATACATCTAGAAGTTCGGAGAAAATCATGCACATGCATGTGTGTATGTGTGTAGAGTGTGTGTAGGCTATCACATAGGTTCTCAGTTCAATCAATGTGTGAAAATCAAGTAAAAATAATCATTTAGTTCTAAGAAAAATAGAAAACAGTAGACAAGTGTGTATACAGTGACAGGGATTTATTCATGGGTGTGTGAGATGTGTAAACATATGTGTGTGTGTGTGTGTGTGAAGTGTCATAAATGTGTGTGTGTAATACATATAAGAAAACAGTGTGTGATAACAGTGCAATGTGTATATGAATGGGAAAAATAGTGTGCAACTGGGCGTATCAAATCTCAGTGAACATGTGGGTACAAACCAGTGTATTAACTCAGGAATTTGGTTTTCAGTTTTACAAAAAGGAAATCTCAGTTTCCCTGTGGGTATGTCTAGAAGTATCAACATAGGTTTCGTTAGATTGCAGTACACAATATTGTGCATAAGTTCAGTTCAGTTCTCTACAGGGACATGTGTGTATCCATTTCAGTTGTAAAATGTGTCACAGGTTTCAGTTTACATAGCTATAAAGGCTCAGTTATACCTAGGCCCACATAACACATAATGAATGAAGGGTTAATATGTATAGTTCAGTTTCTATCAGGGACATGTGTGTGTAACAGTCAATGTGTGACAAGAAATCAGTTTTGCATGTGTGGGTGAATAGATTTCAGGAAGAAAATCAGTGAATAGGATTCCAGTTCATGGTGTGTGTGCTTGCCAGGTTTTGTGTGCACAGGTATGTGGGACTGACAACAGTGAATAGGTCTCAGGATTTCCAAGTGCAACTCAGGTTTACAATCTGTCCAGATGATGAGTCTAGCATGTTCATGTTCTCATGAAGGTTCATGTTAGTGCAATAGGAAATTAGTGCAATGTACACAATATCACATGAATGGTTTTTAGGATTAGAGAATAATGGCAGTTCAAAAGTAAATTCAAAACCCAAGTGTCAGTGTTCATGTAAACTCGGTTTTCATGTTCAGTTTCAAGTGAAATTCAGTTTACATATCAAACTAAAGCTAACAAACAGTTCACAGTGAAGAAAACTGAGAAGGCAACACAAGTCAACTATACATCAACAAAACCCAAGCCAATGCTCATTGGTGAAAATCTGAATTTACAAAATCCTGAGAACCTAAATCTAACTGTATGAATGCCAAAAGTTCATAGTCATGATTGAAAACTAAAAAAAATCCTAAGTATCTTAACTGGATGCCTACAGTTAACATGAATCCCTATTTCGAAACTAAAACAGAACCAAAATTTATATAACCACATCAACCAACTCGACAATGTGAACCCAGCCACAACATTCACTCTGAAAAGATTTTAACATATATAAACATTCAAAATTAAACAGTTAAAAACCCATGAATGTGTTTAACCCCAGGAAAATATGGTATCAATAGGTACTCGAATCCATTTACAACCCAATAAACACCATAAAATTGAATCAAACCACATATCGAATGAACCCAGATATATTTAGGTGAACCTACATTCAATTTAAACCCACAATCAAACAGTTAATACATCTAAACCCTCAAAAACCCAACTGACAGTTCTACATGTATCAGTGAAATAGGAGTCTACCCAAAATCGAACTGAAACCAACTAAATAGTTAATCTAATAAATATAGTCACACAGGTGTACGTGTCAACCATAGCAATTTGTGTCCAAAAACTAGACACAAACGTGTCAAAACAACCACACATACACAGACACAAATCTGTGTTCAGACAGTATCGTGCACACGTGTACATCATTCGTGGACACGATACGACACGAATTAGGACACGTGCTCGTGGCTATAGGTTCGCCTAGGATAGGTCTAAGTGTCTAAGGTCCTGATATGTGTCCAATATGTGTCTAGATGAGACACGAATACCGTGTCAGTGTGCGTTCTGTGCATGTACTCGTCCAATGCACGAACAGTGCGGGCCAATTTTCTCCCTAACCACTCGATAAGGTCCTACAAGATTTTTTGGGCCTTGTGTCAGTCACCTAAGGAGTATCCACACAAATTTTGGTGTCAAGAGATGACCTGTCCAGTGAGATATAGGACACGGGCAGCAGGGGAAGGCTACAGTGCCCTGTGCTGTGTCCAGTCAGTGAGTTCGTATCCAAAATAGACACGAACAGTGTACAAATTTAACTCAGTCAAACAAAAATTCAAAATATACGTATAGGGCTAGAGATTTGTTAAATTTGTTTTCGAAAATACAAGGATTCAATCCACTCAAGCATTTCATCGAACACATGCACCCTAACACTGATACGTCTCCGATACGGACACAAAATGGATACGACGCGACACCAAAACTATGCTAGTAGCTAGGGGAATCCTAAGGCTATGTACTCATGTAAGGAAATCAAAATCTAATGGTGATTATGAGGGTTTTACCTATAGGTGTCAATCTCAAGAGAAGCTTCAAATGGAGGGTGTTCTCCTTGCTAGCCAAAATCCCCAAATTGATTTGAACCTGAGATTTCTCTCCATGAATACAAAATAGGGCTTGATTAGGATCATATGCAAAAGATTAGAGTCAAAAAGGATTAAAATTGAAGAATCTAGGGATTGGGGAAGAAATGACATTACCTCTTTCTTCAAAATGTTGAAACATTACAAAAGAGGCAAGAACATGGAGGAGATGACTTTATAGGGTTGGGAATGACCTAGTGGCTGGTCATAAAGGATAAAATTAGGGTTAGGGTTTCTAGTTAGTGGGCTTTGGGCTAAGTCACATGAGCAATGGGCTCTCTACCTTAGCCTTAAGTCCAATATTAAAATCTTTCCTAATTTTCTCAAGAGCTAAGTCACTCAAGTCAAAACCAAGTCGACTTAAGTTAGATTAGGGTCTCACCATGCTAATCAAGTCACCTTAACTAGAGTCAGCATCTAGGTTAGTCTCTTAAGTCACAACTATCAAAAGTCAAAATCAACCACCGTTAATCCAATAAATAAATCAATAATTCTAATAAGTCAAAATAACCAAATTACCCTTAGGCTAAAAATGATAATTAATATTCCAAATCACAGGGTTAGGCTCTAGGGCAGATAGTCTCTACGGTTTCACTAGCTGCACATCAAAATCATAAGTCATGGTTTTTAATAGTTTTAAAAATAATTAAAAATTACCAAAATCATATTATTATTTAATATCATATTTAATAATTAAAATCATAAAATTTCAAAATTACCCTCATTTAGAAAACTGGGTGTTACAAGTCTACCCACCTTAGAAAAATTTCGTCCTCAAAATTTAAGATGGTAGTACTACTTCTAGGTTAAACACCCCCACAATCATAGTCTCAAATCACACAGTTCGATAATTATATGCGTCTGTCCAAAATCATGATACTCAGAATCTTCGTCATGTTAGTGAGCAAGGACTACGATAATCACAGAGTCCTTGACTAAGGCACATGCCTCTAGAATCATGGTATTTAAAAAATTTCTATTAGTCGTATGCGACGACGAAAACCTTAAATTCCCACACCAGAGAAATACGTCCAAAATCTGACTATATGTCCTCATTATGCCAGCTAACACGACTATCGAAGATTCTAGATCCCATGATTGAGGTGACCTAGCCCTATATGATTTTTTCAGAAGAAAAATAAATATAGCACAATAACAACAGAACAAATTGATCAGTCAACAAGGAGCAGATGAAATCGAATTCCAATATAGTTATAAGAGGCAATTATGGAAATGGAATCGAGAAGATCAGAACCTGCAGTAAGATCTCCAATGGCCTGTGCATCCTCGACTGCCCTGGCAAAAGCTTGCCCTTGCTGGTTTTCTCTGGCCTGCTGCTGATGCTGCATGTACCTCTACTGCTGAGAGAAATCGAGAATGATGGGAAAAAAGTCTCTGTACAGGCGGAGGTGCACCTCCAATGTAGCAGAAATGCCAACCTGAGTCGGCACAACAGAAGCTGTGATATCGAGGCCCTGTTGAACAGGACGAGAGATGGCCAGCCTCTCGATCGTATCCTCCGAACCGGAGCGATGAGATCGTCTCTCCATAACCATCATGAAGACTGATCAAAACAAGAAGCAATTATTGAGAATGAAGCAAAAAATCAAAAGAGGATAGTTTATATCCAAGGGAAGACAATAAGCAGCAAATTTAGATAAAATGAATCTGATTAAGAGTTTTTTTCTAGTGCGATTGAGTACCCTCAAAATATTCTAATCCTACTGCAGGCTATAGTGATACTCTAGTTCGAATACCACTATATAAACTCGACCTGCATGGGCCACCACTAAAAATGTGTCACGACCCGCACCCACCGTGAGGGAACGAGTACATAATAGCGCCCAGCCTACGCCGTAGTGTCGACGGTAGAACGCTGTTCTAGGTCATGAACTATAACTACATAATATGAAATACTCTCCAAAAGGAGGCCAATTATAGAAGGTACAACTCAATCACAATCTAAAGATAGAATATAGCACGATAAAATAGATAAGAAAATCCTCAAACTGAGGTACAACAAGAAGTGAAATAATCAAAGTTAACAACTACCAGTCTCAACATATCTAAAATATACAACTCTGAATTCAAGGACAACAGCTAATCATGAAAAGAAAGAACAGTCTAAGCTATCTACACTATGCAAGGTATCATCCTCAGCAGCTGCCTGAACCTCTCCAGGGGTCCAGGTCGCGAGTGTCATCTAGGTAAGCTCCAAAGTAAGGGGTGCATGGTTCCTCATCATCCTCTGTAAAATTTTAATAGGTCCAGTCAGGACGGGAGCGAGCACAATACATCTCACGCAGATCATAACAGGTTAGAAAATATAAACATATAAGAGAGTACAATACATGAAACTGAAAGAAAGTACATGATGTAAATAGAGAGAGAACTGTAACAGAAATATCTACTACAAGTAGAGAGCTTCCAGTGACTAGTGATTTAGAGTACAAAGTCGACATGTGAACGGCGGGATTTGTACATGAATATACTAAGGAGGCACACATGGTTATACTACTTTAGAATTATTCACATGACTATTTATACTCTCCCATACCACAATCAATACACAAGGATCCAGACAAGTTATGTTACACACATGATTTTCACATGAAGGCCCATAGATGGGTGCACATGAAGTATACATGAGGGCTCATAAATGAGTGCACATGAATTTTACATGAAAGCCCATAAATGGGTGCATATGAAGTATACGTAAGGGCTCATAAATGAGTGCACATGAATTTTACATTAAGGCCCATAAATGGGTGCACATGAAGTATGGTTATACATGAGATACATGTAAACATGACCGAACATGATAGCACATGAGAGTACCCGAGCGAGCATGAATGAGCATGAAGCACATGATAAACATAAATAATATGAGAGTGAGGAATACATGATGTACATGAAACACATGACATGATTGTATCCGATGCTTCCGAGGGGGATAACATCTCAATGTATGGATCCATATAGTACCAATCAGTGATAATATCAGTGACAGTATCAAATAAGGTAAACTAGAGCAGGAATATAATTTTGAGCAAGTTATGAAATAATCAGAGAAAATACTCGCCTGGTATCTGAATGTCTGAAGTAAATGTATTGTCCGAGATGAGATACATGACTCCTAGTTAGAGCAACACAAGTCAAAATGTATACAGGGGATGATAAATATAATCTACAATGCATCTGCATACTGTCTAGGTCAAACTAGACTAAAGTCAACACTTGGTCAACTCTAGTCAGCTATACTAGTCAAGGCTAGGTAGGTCAAACTTAACCCAAACAAGTCTAATAAGTCTCACTATGCCTAACCAATGCCTAGGCTAGCAATCAATACAAGCACAAGCCAAACCAAGCTAAGCTAGCACTCACTCACAATCTAAGGCTAACACAAGCTATCAATACACCATACACAAGTCACACTAGACTGGCACAACCCAACACCATGTGTATATATTCTATATACACTAGGCTGCACATTAGAACACCCATAAGCTACACTACAAGGCCATATGCCATAGGCTATGCCACCTAGGCCATGAGCCATATCACATATTATAGGTTATACATCCTAGTTTGCCATTGATTGTAAAAGCACAGAATAATTATCGGAGGACTGAACTTAGACTCACAATACAAACTCGCTTGTACAAAGAAAGCCTAGGGACGAAAACCTAGGTACAGCAATCTAAGTACAATTGTTTATTTTAGATTCTGGGGGGTGACGATAGAGGCTCGGGAAGGCGACGGCAGCCCTGCCTTACTCCTTGGACGATCGGTATGCAGCCTTGGCTCCTGGTGGGAAGATGGTTTGCGTTGACGAAGAAAGGCTCTTTTTGCTCCTCTGTTGCTCTCCTGGCTTCTCTCTCTCTCTGTGTATTCTCTCTCTGACTCTGTATATTTTTATTCTTTTGTTGTCGGTCCCTCTTTTTTGCAGAGAAATGATGCTGGCTATCTATAAGAGTAGGGTATAATCATTAGGGTTTGCTAATGATCATTTGTTTGGAATGTCGGCGCTCCCTCAATCTATCTGAACCCTTGATCCTGATTACAATGAATCTAGGCCATTAATGCGGATAGTACCGAATCTTATGAGCAGTTAATGTTAACTGCTTTAAATCTTCATGATTGATTATATCAATGCCCGATTGCTCGCCACGTGTCTTATTGGCTTTATGATAAATAATATGCCTTGATCTCGATAATTATGAGGATGACGTCAAATATATTTGTTGGGATTCGGTTAGATCCTCGATTGATTCGATGCCACGTGTTTTAATTGTGGGTCCAGCCAGAGCCGCATAGGATGGGCGACACTTGAACCGCAGGGAGATACTCCTCGTGAGCCGCATGGGACAATGCTTTATTGAGCCGCAGGTGATGAACTCTCAATGAGCCGCATATGCATAGTCTCTGCGAGCCGCATAAACTAGCATTGTCTTGAGCCGCAGGGAATGAGTTCTCAGGGAGCCGTATGTACAACGTTGTGTTAGGCCACAGGGACTGGACTCTTGGTGGGCCGCATATGGCTGATTGCCACGTGGCAACCTGGGACTTCTGACGGATTGGGTCAGAGATTTTCCTCTTTTCCCGAAGAGTCTGAATGGCCAGCTATAGGGAGGGATCCCAAAGGGGGATATGGCGTCGACCGGGCCGCATATTCCTGCTGAACCGTATACACTCCCGAGCCGCATGAGACTGAGTCTTCTTTGAATCGCATAAGGCAGCTCCTGTAGGAGCTGCATGGGCTTCTTTCCAGAGCCGCATGGACCACTACTCTGATATTTTCCTATGCTTCTACAGGACCCCCTTCAAAGTTTTCAATTTGCAAAATTGAAACACTTTGAATAAGAAGCATGGCCCCATTCATTCTGCATAAGTGTCTCAGCCGCATAGACTCATCTGGCCGCGTGGGCTCTTCGCCACGTGCCCTGACTACGTGTGCAAATCTTTATTAAATGCTCTTGATTCATTTTTGAATTAACGCCGTCTTTTGGGGGAGGATCTCAAGGGTCGGTTATTCCTTGACCGAAGCATTTTTTGTCTTTATCTTTTGAAGCAGTGCGTAATCCGAGGCGTCATCTGAGACGTTTGTCCGTGTTATTGGTCTTTTTTTGCCTATAAATAAGAGTCTTTTAGTCCCCTTGGCTTTTTTTACCTTCTCTCTTTGCTCAAATTCCCTGTTGCCGACTTTGCTCTTCGTCTTCTTCCTTCATCGATCGACAATGGCTCCCAAGAAGGCTACTGCTGCTACGGGCAAGAAGGCCGCATCATCTTCTGCGACAGCGAAGGGCAAGAAGGCCGCGTCTTCATCGACTGCGGCGACGAATGTAGCGGCTCCTCCGCCGACTGGCGTGCCTGCTTTTCACTCTGACGTCCATCCGCCTATTGCTGGTAAGGGTCGTCTGAAAACCCTACCTGTTGTCATGGCTCTGCTGCATACTTTATGCACAAGCCGTATGTATGACCGCATAAGTACTTCCCCTCGTGGGGTCGCATGAGCTTGTTATACTCGATCTGAGCCGCATATGTGTTTTCAATTTGCGCCGCATAAGCGTCGCTCACTTTTGAACCGCATAAGCTTGCTTGCTTGTATCCGCGTCAGCTCGCGTGAGTCTGGCTTCGTAGTCGTGCTTAACTTGAACCGCATGAGTCTATAAGCTCGTCTGAATTTGAGTTGCATGGACTCGGCTAATTCGGAGGCGCATGCGGCTACGGTGTACAGAACCGTATGGATGTATCTAATGCTGAGCCGCATGAGGACTGTGACGACCCGAGCCGCATAGACTCAAATGATCATTCCAATGCTTCTGTTTTCTTTGCTTCTCTTTTTCTCTCTTTTTTTTGTAAGGGGTGTGATCCCCAAATGATGTAGTACAGTTGAATTTTGAATAAATGAGCCTGTTTTAACTCATCATCTCTTTCTTGTACTTGTGGCGTCTGTGGAATTTGGACTTGCTGGGGGATTTATTTGTGGACCTGTTATCCTAGGCGTACCTAGGTTTTAGGTACTGGACAACAAGTTTGTACAGGATGTCCAGAACAGCCGTGGCAAAGTGGTCATGGATGTTCTCGGTGCTTAACAAAAAAGGAATGCCGTAGAGCAGCTGGGCTCCCGGGGCATGGTGGGGTAGTGGATTTATGCTAAGAAGCTTAGCAAAGGAATATTTGTGGACCTATTATCCTTGGCGTACCCTGGTTCGGGATATAGATAATAGGGTGAAAGGAAAACAAACATATTTGCTCAGAGGTCATGAGGACATGGCAAGCATGAGGGTTTTACCGTGGAACCTTCCTGCTCAGAGGTAATGAGGACATGGCAGGGGAGGTTTCACGGAAGATATTCGTGGTCAACAGCGAACGTTTATGGAGCTATTATCCTTGTCGTACTCCAGTTGTGGGTACAGATAATAGGTCGAAAAGGAGACCGACATACTTCCTCAGAGGTAATGTGGACATGGCAAGCATGAAGGTTTCTTTGACGGAGCCTTCCCACTCAGAGGTAATGATGACATGGCAGGAGTGGGCTCAATGAAGAGAGGGTACATAGAACAACTCAGAGATAGGAGAACATGGAAGTTCTATGTGGGGGGCGGTTTGTTTTTGGTGGAAGTGAAAACGACTCAGAGGTAATGAGGACATGTCCGTTTTCGGAAATTTGTGGATCGATTACCCTTTTTGTGTACTAGGAGTGCGGGTATTAGATTATGAGGCAGGATCTCTTCTGGGAAGCAAGTTCAGAGGTATAATCATACGTGACTTACTATCCGAAAGAGTGATCGGAATGTGAGTTCAGAGGCACCAGCGGGTACATAACTTGGTAAATTAACATGTTGAGAAAGCGGGAAGTCCAGCGGCACCAGCGGGTACATGACTCGATAATCTGAAAGGGTTGTAGGGGTGAGTTCAGGGGTACCAGTAGGTACATGACTCGATAATCTTGAAATGTTGTGGGTGTGAGTTCAGTGGTACCAGCGAGTACATGACTCAAAGACTTTGTAGCGAATGTCGTTTAGACATAATATTTCTTCAGGAACTTGCCGTTGACGGGCAGCATGAGCAAGTCTCCGTTTTGCTTTGCAAGGCGGTAAGCACCGTTGGAGAATACCGTCTCAATGATAAATGGACCCTTCCACTTTGGCTGGAATTTGCCGGCGGTCTTGTGAGTCATGACCATTGGCCTCCGGACTGCCAAGACGAGATCGCCTACCTGGAATGTTCTTATTTTGACCTTCTTATTGAAGGCTCCTTGAGATGCGTGCTTGGTATAGCTCGATCCTTTGCTGAGCTAGGAGGCACTTTTCATCTAAGGCCTCTAACTCTTGCAGTCGACGTCGGTAGTTATCATCGGTTGTCAATTGATGGGTGAGGGCGACACGTAGTGAGGGGATCTGTGTCTCCAAGGGGAGGACTGTCTCACTCCCGTATACCAGGGAGAATGTCGTATTTCCGGTGGCTGTTCGGACCATGGTGCGATAAGCCCATAAGCACTCGCCGAGCTTCTCGTTCCAGTCACGCTTGTTGGAGGAGATAAACTTCTTGAGCAGTTTGATGATTATTTTGTTGAACGCCTCTGCTAACCCATTTGCTGTCGGGTTGTACGGCGTCGAGGCGATATTCTGAATATGGTACTTATCGCAAAACCGATAGAATGCGTGGCTTGCAAACTGCGGACCATTATCACGGATGATCCTTCGGGGCAGTCCAAAGCGGTAGATGATGTGGTGTTTAAGGAAGCTGATCACGTTTGCAGTCTTAACTTCTGCGAGTGGGACAGCTTTCGCCCATTTGGAGAAGTAATCAGTGATCGCAAGTTTGAAGCGATGTCCTCGAGAGGAAGGTGGGGTGATTGGACCAATAATATCCATTCCCCATGCTTCGAATGGCTAGGACGCTACTGTCGGATGTAAAAATTTGGATGGTTGGTGGATGAAGTCCGCGTGGAACTTGGCAAGCTTTGCACTTTCTAGCATAATCTATCGCGTCTGCCACCATTGTGGGCCAATAGTAGCCCATTCGGCGAAGGCGGTCTTGTAGTTTCGGGCCGGGCTGGTGGGCCCTGCAGACACCGTCATGGGCTTCTCGTACGGCTTCTTTGGCTTCTGTGTTTGACAGACACCGAAGCAGTAATCCGTCGTAGGAGCGGCAATACAGCATTTTTGTCTCTGTATCGTAGAAGAATCTGAGAGAACGCCTTTGATGGAAATAGCTTCCTTTGGGTTCTCAGGCAGGATGTCGTAGACGACGAAGTCGATGAATGGTTGTCTCCAATCTGGGGCGTCATCGATCGTCTGTGTAGAATAACTTGCGACGAATTGCACGTTGTTTTTGGGGCAGACCAGTTCATGGCCTATCACTTCCACTGATTGTCGATCATAATTCAGAGCTGCTAGGGAAGCGGCGAGACCAGCTAGGGCATCGGCTTCAATATTTCGGAGTCTGGGGACGTGCTCGATGAAGAACCCCTCAAATGCCGAGATGATATTGATCGCTATTTGATGATAAGGGATCATGTCTTCATGGCGTACCTCGTACGAACCCCTGATCTGATTGACGATTAGTTGGAATCGCCGTACGCTTCAAGGTATTCTACCCCCAGCTCTCTTGCAAGTTGGAGGCCAATGACCAGAGCGTTGTACTCGGCCACATTGTTAGAACAGGGTTCAGTGAGGGAATAAGCGCGGTTAATCACCAATCCGAAAGGAGAGATTAGCACTACCCCGACTCCGATAACTATATTGCCTTTAGGTCCGGTCCTTGAAGCGCCGTCGAAGAACATTCGCCATATATTCTCGTAAGAGGTTGCATGTGAGTCGGCGACCTCATCTGGGATCTCTTCGTATATCCTGGAAGACTCCGAGCCTGGGTGGGCTGCCAAGAAATCTGCCAGGGCTTGACCTTTGACTGCCTTTTGGGGGACGAAGATCATATGATAAAGGGACAGCAATATCGCCCATGTAGCGAGTCGAGAGCTGAGTGCCCCTGGTTTAGTCATGAGGACCCTCAGAGGGTTGACTCGTGAGACCACATGTATCGTTTGTCCGGTGACATAGTATCGCATTTTCTGAATGGCGAACACTAGGGCGAGGCATTCCTTCTCTACAGCGGTGTATCGGTGCTCTAGTCCAATCATCATTCGGCTGAGGTAATATATGGCCTGTTCATGGCCTGCATCGTTATTCTGTGCCAGCAGAGCACCGAGGGAGTGTTCCATTGCTCGTACATAGAGCAGAAATGGTTTTCCAGGGACTGGGGCTACCAAGACCGGAGGATTTGATAGATATTCTTTGATGCTATCGAAAGCACGCTAGCATTCTTCGTCCCATACGAATGAGACTCCTTTCTTCATGAGGTACGTAAATGGTCGGCATCGCCCGGAGAGGTTGGAAATGAACCTTCTGATGTAAGCTAGCCTTCCCTGAATGCCTCTGAGTTCGCGGAGATTTCTCGGGGGACCCATCTCCATGATTGCTTTTGTCTTCTCGGGGTCTACATGGATACCCTTTGCAGTGATGATGAAGCCTAAGAACTTCCCGCTGGATACGCCCAGGAAGGACTTCATAGGGTTCATCTTCAAATTGTGTGTCCGCATTAGGTCGAATACCGTCCTTAGATCCTGCAGATGGTCTCCTTTGCTACGGCTCTTGACGGCTATATCATCAACATAGCACTCCACCGTCTTGCGTAAGTGGTCTCTGAAGATGATGCTCATAGCTCTTTGATATGTGGCGCCAGCATTCTTTAAACCGAAAGGCATGACTGTATAGCAGTACGTGCCAATCGGTGTTCGGAATGATGTATGCTTTTCGTCGTCGGGAGACATCTTGATTTGGTTGTATCCTGAAAAGACATCCATGAATGACAGGCGCTCAAAGCCGCAGGTATTGTCGATCATGATGTCTGTGATAGGAAGAGGAAATTTATCTTTGGGACATGTCTCGTTCAGGTTACGAAAGTCGATGCAGATTCGAATTTTCTCATTCTTCTTGAGGACAGGTACTATATTGGCGACCCAATCGGGATGTTGCTCCTCACGAATGAAGCTGCTGGCTATTAGTTTGTTGACTTCAGCTTCGATCACGTCCATGATGCCTGGGCGGAAGTGTCGCTGTTGTTGTTTGACTGGCTTCGCATCTGGCCGAATATTGAGTTTATGAAGAGCGATGTCAGGATTTAACCCTGGCATGTCTTCATAGCTCCAGGCGAACACATCAATATACTCCCTGACAAGTTCTAACAGTGACTCCCGTTCTTCGTTGGTTAGGCTTTTACTGATGAAGATCGGTTTTGGAGAAGATTCGCTGCCGAGATCCACTTGTATGACCTTATCTTCAGTAGGAGGTTCTCTCAGTTCGAATCGCTTTTTCCATTGCACGTCTAATTGCTGGGCCCATGGCTCTAGTTCGAGGATTTCGGGGATGTCTTCGTCTTCCTCGTAAGCGTCGGCGAACGTCATATTGACTGACATGACTTGTCTGAACACATCTCCGATGCTGGTATCTGAGTCGGAAGTTGGTGATCCGGTTGAATGTGACTGCCAGTCGCATTCTTCATCTGAACTTTCCGGGGTCGTAGTAGGCGTTACATACCCCAACCCACATCGAGTTTTGTTATAGTAGTTCCGTGGTTTGCCCGCCGGGACTAGCGGCTTCAAAGGTAATCGTCGCCCAGTGCCATAGTTCAATCCTGGCGTAGTCTCTAGATCATACCCCTGTTTCTGCATGAGATATTTAGATTGAGGGCTATAGAGATACAGAGGCAGTCTCCCGGCATCTGACCCGAGGTCAACTTCTTCTATGGTGCGGGGATGAGGGTTGTTCGTCCGGCCGAAGATGATTGGATGATCTCCTCCCTTGTGTATTCGGTAAGCGTCTTCTACTGGAGTAAGCTGGATTGTGGTGTACACATTTGTCACCTGTGTGTGTAGGTGAGCGCCTATACCGTGTTCCATAGCATACATCGTACATAGCTTATTGAGCTCGGTGTAGTTCAAAGATAACCCTTTATTGATGAAGTAAGGTATCTTTCTAGGGGGATTAGATCATCAACGGAGGGGACATTAGTGTGGGCGGCCACATACTTGGTTAGCTCCGGTTCCTCTTCGACTACCCCCTGTGTGAACGAAGACTGAGAGGACAACCTAGGAAGCTTAATCGTCAGTGGTCCAGTTGATGGAGCAGAGCGTGGAGTCGTTGGCAGACTGGCGACCCCCAGTTTGGCATTCGATGTGGAGCGAGGAGTGGCTGGTTCGCTGGAAGTGTCAGACCTTGCATCGAAGCGACAACCTTTCTTAGAAAGGCGTATTGTCAATGGCCCGTCCGAGGGGTTGATCTTCTCTGTTTGTGGTTGACTGACTCTTGGTAACCTGATGGTTAGTGGCTCCGTTGTGGGTCTCGGCACTTGGCTGGATCTAGGCAGCCGGATTATCATCTGCTCCTCTTGTGCCGAGAGGCAGATCGCGTCCTTCCGCGGAGTGGTGGTGAGGGGTGCAGACTTGCCCGATTTGCGAGCTTGGAGGTGGATCGTCAGGTGTCCTTCTGATCCCGTGGCTATTTCAGTATGAGCTTGTGCGTCTCCTTCATCCAGGTGCCTCTTCGACTTTTCGTATAAACAGGAGTCCGAGTAGTAAGATTCGACCCCTTTGAAGGGATCGATGTCAGCAAACTCTGTCTTCACGAAGTCGTATTTGTCGACATATTTGAAGCACTGGTGTAGCGTGGAAGGCACGATCATATAATCATGTATCCATGGGTGCCCCAAGAGGATGTTGTAAGAAGTGTCTGCATCTATGACGTAGCAGGTAATCTCGGATTGGAGATCGCCAATCTGACACTTCAGACGAATCTTACCGATAGGGTAGTTCCTGCCCGAATTGAAACCGCTGATGGCGGTGCTTGTAGGTGTTAGGCGATACATTGGGATGCGGAGATGATGTAGTAGACCTTTCGGAATGATGCTTATGGAAGAGCCAGGATCAATGTGACATCCGATCCACCTTACGTCGCCGATGTATCCCGTGTAGTATAGCGGGCGATCATGTAGGTTGGTTTTGATGAGCATGTCCTGCGGAGTGAAGACGATGTTGGGCATTGCTCCCGTGCAGGCACTATCTTGGAGATCCATGGGTGAGTCCTCCCCAGTGAGATTAGATTGAGCGATATAGGCATCGGCATTTTGGAGTGCTTCGCTCAATGCAATACGAACGTCTTTGGAGAGCCTCAGGACTTCATATAATGACAATTTGGCCGGAGTGTTAGCCAATTGTGCTAAGATGTCAAAGTTGTAGGGCCTCTCTAGCCCTTAGGCTGCGTCCTTCGGAGAGATTCGTCGAAGCGAGTCTCCTTCGGCCTAGGCTTGTCGGTCGTCGAAGGCTGAGCCGGTCCCAGAGCATCAGTTGCAGTGGGTTGATGATTTTCAGCTGGACTATCAACCACAGGTTGGGATTGCGCTCCGGACCGCGTGACGACGGCTGTAGCTTCCTCGTTGTCTGCTGAAACTGTACGGCAGGTCTTGATTTTTCTACTCTTTTTGTTGGTGGGAGATGGTGTGGGCCGAGTCACTTCTGACACCAAGTCTGGATGGACCCACATGACCTCTCCTCGTGAGGTGGTGAGAGGTACTAGACCAGCAGCTTGTTCTCGGGGCGGAGGAAGATTGGTAATCTCCATTGTCGCGAGAGGGACGGGGATTACCCCGTCTTGAGTCTCCGTCGAAGGGAAGTTACCGAACTGTACGGACACCATATTAGCTGCTACGGTTACCTCTTCGAAGTCGATGGCCAGAGCATTTGAATCGATGAGGCTTTGGATGTACCATTTTAATTGGTAGCAGTCATGTGTAGCATGGTGTACATAACGGTGGTAATGGCAGAACTTCGGGTTATCCAAATCAGCCGGCCGAGGCTCCCGTCTTGGTGGAGGAAGCTGAATTCTACCTCCTTGTATGAGCATGTCTAAGATAGGCTTGATGTGGCCGTCTTCGAAGGAGTAATCGATTTGCGGCCATTATTTGTCTACGGGCTTCGGCTCAGGTTTTTGTGTTGTATCGGCCACCATAGCCTGCTTTCTTTTGCTATCCCGATTGTTGGAGGGGTTACCCCCATTATCGTTGTTGAGACGCTTGCCCTTGTTTTCTCCTTCTAAGATGTGCAACCCCAGTTGGCGGGCCTTCTTCGGTCGTTCTTCAGCACTTGTGGCGCTGATGATGAACGCCTTCCAATCTTTGAATTGACTCTCGCCCATCCAGAGACTGATCGTTGGAAGCAGTCTCTTTTGGCAGATTTCGATCAAGAAGAATTCGGATTCCCGAAAGGCAGCTTCATGGCGGTCTGGCGGAACCGCTCGATGTAGTTCCTTGTTAGCTCCTTCTCCCCTTGGACGACGTCCATGAGAGTGGACATAGTGACGTTTTGTCCTACTTCATAGAACCGTTCCAAGAACATGCGCTTGAAGCCGGCGAAGGAATGGATGCAGTTGTCCGGTAGATTGCGGTACCAATCAAAGGCGACTCCTTCCAATGCTCCAATGAATAACCGTGTGAGGATCGCATCTTCATGGGGCAGATGGTCGGTGGTGACCTCAAAGTAAGTGATGTACCGACTTGCTGAGGTTTTGCCATTATATGGGTTGATGTTGAACGGCTTATATCTTGGTGGGAATGGAACATCCCTCCACTCAGCAGGGTATGGTTGCCGCATTCTGAGATCTTGAGCATTTTCTCGGGCATGAAACATGGCACGGAGCTCCTGGACCTCTCTTCTTACTTCTCGGGTCTCATCTGTCGCGGCAGGGGGCTGTTATTTCGGGAAGATTATTGTCCGGGTTTGGTGCCGCTGAGTTCGAATCTATATTGACCGCGGGGCCCGTATTTGTTTGACCAGGCGCTCCTCCTTGTAAAGTGGACAGGGCCGCTTTAATCTCGTCTACAGACTTGACCAAAGCAAGTAATATGGCTTCGAGACTGTCGATGCGCTGGCGATCACTGGAACCACCTTGATCGCTGTCCGTCATGAATACCGTCCTTACGTGAGGAGTGATGGAAGGAACGGTAGAGGATGTGCCCTCTGAGTCGTACCCATGCACCGAGAAGTCATCGGGATAGGTGGGGATGTTCTCTTCGGGCTCGGACTCGGAGGGGATGGTATCTCCAGCTTCAGAGCTTGCCTTGTCTTGAGAGTTACGGATGTCCTCGGGGGCATCAGCGTCCGTTGCTCCTGATGAAGAGTTGTTTGTGCGAACTCGGTTCCTTGGAGCATCGGATTGTTACGGATATTCAGAGGAGTGCTACCCCCAGCTCCTTCCACCCCCAGCGATGTGGATGATGAATTTCCTATCGCGGTAAATTTCATCTTTAAAC
The DNA here is from genome assembly GCA_029216955.1 of Iris pallida. NCBI lineage: Eukaryota > Viridiplantae > Streptophyta > Magnoliopsida > Asparagales > Iridaceae > Iris > Iris pallida. The sequence goes on along the minus strand of JANAVB010005696.1, from coordinate 13,519 downwards.
GGGTGTGTTGGAACACACCAGTGGAGGACAACCGTTTAGACGACAGTTTCTTAGTTATAGTGGTTGATATCTTCGGACTGGAGATGCTCGTTTTCTTCCTCCTCTCTTCGGCGGGAACTTTTTGAGCAGAATTACAGGAGACAACAAGAGGTGCCTCATCTTCTGAGTTCGGGTGCTGTAGCCTTTGGAAGGCGGATGGCCGAGCTTCCGTCATTGCCGCGTTGTTGCAGCAGCAATTGACGATGATTTGGGTGCAGCGATGTCCAAGCGAGGACTCTTTGCACACCGACACTCCTTCTCTTTCCTTGCGTTTGTGGAGGATCGTTTCCCGCAGGTCAGAGGAACCACTCTGTCTGTTTGCCGCGGGGGGCTGGACTTGAGCAGTTGTATACAACTTTCCATCCGAGGCCCACATGATAGTCAACGGGATGCTCCGATAGTCAGAGGTTGGGACAGCTGACTGGGCTCGATGAGCCCGTGCTGCCCTAGACTTCCTTCCTTTAGCACTCGTGGGTGCGTAATAGGAGGAGTCCAAGTTGAATGCCACAGAGTCTGGCCTATCATACAGAGAATCATTGGGGTCGGGACCGTATGAGAGGCGATCGAAGACCGATCGAGAGAAGCGTGGAACGGACGCTATGCTGCTAGAGTTGGGTACCGTACAGACTGTCTGCATGCGGTCGTCTTCTGCTGTCGGATGAGTTGTCTTTGGGAGGCTAGGAGCCACGACCGTGCAGGCTGGCCGCATGCGGTTGGCAATAGTGGCCGCATGGGTTTTCTGTAATCGACTGACTCCTGTAGCCTCATGTGTTTCACCCCTGTGATTGGCGACCGTAGCTGCATAAACTATGCGACTGCCAGATGTGACCGCATGATTCTTCCTCATGCGGCTAGCGACTGTGGCCGCATGGGCTTTGTCTATGCGGCTAGCGGATGTGGTCGCATGAGCCTTTTTTACTCGGCTAGCACCCCTATGCGGCTCAGTTTGCATAGAGTTCCTCTTTGCCCCTGCAAGTCCAGCATCATAGTGTTTTCTTCTGCCAGACTTGGGGACAGCAGAGTTGCCTACGGTCTGAAGTGGGGTCGCAGAAGAGTCCTTCTCGCCGTCTTGAGCAACAGAGGGTACACCGTCGGGGGCTTGGGGAGGAGCAAATGATTTTAACCTCCACTCTCTGCGAGCCTTTGTCGTACGGGTGCGCTTCTGCACCGGACCAGCGCTTCCTTCGGAGAGCATCTCCTCAAACGCTTGTTGGTCGAAGCGGACGACCATCTTTTGTTGCATGGAGCCAAGTTTGGCTGCATCCGATTGCGTCACCAACTCCTCAGCCGTGGAGAAGTTTGTCCCCAGCAGAGTCGCCATCGTGTTTGTCATTGATTGTAAAAGCACAGAACAATTATCGGAGGACTGAACTTAGACTCACAATACAAACTCGCTTGTACAAAGAAAGCCTAGGGACGAAAACCTAGGTACAGCAATCTAAGTACAATTATTTATTTTAGATTCTGGGGGGTGACGATAGAGGCTCGGGAAGGCGACGGCAGCCCTGCCTTACTCCTTGGACGATCGGTATGCAGCCTTGGCTCCTGGTGGAAAGATGGTTGGCGTTGACGAAGAAAGGCTCTTTTTGCTCCTCTGTTGCTCTCCTGGCTTCTCTCTCTCTCTCTCTCTCTGTGTATTCTCTCTCTGACTCTGTATATTTTTATTCTTTTGTTGCCGGTCCCTCTTTTTTGCAGAGAAATGATGCTGACTATTTATAAGAGTAGGGTATGATCATTAGGGTTTGCTAATGATCATTTGTTTGGAATGTCGGTGCTCCCTCAATCTATCTGAACCCTTGATCCTGATTACAATGAATCTAGGCCATTAATGCGGATAGCACCGAACCTTGTGAGCAGTTAATGTTAACTGTTTTAAATCTTCATGATTGATTATATCAATGCCCGATTGCTCGCCACGTGTCCTATTGGCTTTATGATAAATGATATGCCTTGATCTCGGTAATTATGAGGATGACGTCAAATATATTTGTTGGGATTCGGTTAGATCCTCGATTGATTCGATGCCACGTGTTTTAATCGTAGGTCCAGCCAGAGCCGCATAGGATGGGCGACACTTGAACCGCAGGGAGATACTCCTCGTGAGCCGCATGGGACAATGCTTTATTGAGCTGCAGGTGATGAACACTCAATGAGCCGCATATGCATAGTCTCTGCGAGCCGCATAAACTAGCGTTGCCTTGATCCGCAGGGAATGAGTTCTCAGGGAGCCGCATGTACAACGTTGTGTTAGGCCGCAGGGACTGGACTCTTGGTGGGCCGTATATGGCTGATTGCCACGTGGCAACCTGGGACTTCTGACGGATTGGGTCAGAGATTTTCCTCTTTTCCCGAAGAGTCTGAATGGCCAGCTTTAGGAAGGGATCCCAAAGGAGGATATGGCGTCGACCGGGCCGCATATTCCTGCTGAACCGCATACACTCCCGAGCCGCATGAGACTGAGAGTCTTCTTTGAATCGCATAAGGCAGCTCCTGTAGGAGCCGCATGGGCTTCTTTCCAGAGCCGCATGGACCATTACTCTGATATTTTCTATGCTTCTACACATCCATATCAATTACCATATCCTATATACATATTATTTATATAGACAATATGAAATATCTACATTATATCACATTATCACATTAAGTTATATATTACATATATATATACATCTAGAAGTTAGGAGAAAATCATGCACATGCATGTGTGTATGTGTGCAGAGTGTGTGTGGGCTATCACATAGGTTCTCAGTTCAATCAATGTGTGAAAATCAAGTGAAAAGAATCATTTATTTCTCAGAAAAATCGAAAACAGTGGGCAAGTGTGTATACAGTGACAGGGATTTATTCATGGGTGTGTGAGATGTGTAAATATATGTGTGTGTGTGAGTGAAGTGTCATAAATATGTGTGTGTAATACATGTAAGAAAATAGTGTGTGATAACAGTGCAATGTGTATATGAATGGGAAAAATAGTGTGCAACTGGGAGTATTAAATCTCAGTGAACATGTGGGTACAAACCAGTGTATTAACTCAGGAATTTGGTTTCAGTTTTACAAAAAGGGAATCTCATGTTTTCAGTTTCCCTGTGGGTATGTCTAGAAGTATCAACATAGGTTTAGTTAGATTGCAGTACACAATATTGTGCATAAGTTCAGTTCAGTTCTCTATAGGGACATGTGTGTATCCATTTCAGTTGTAAAATCTGTCACAGGTTTCAGTTTACATAGCTATAAAGGCTCAGTTATACCTAGGCTCACATAACAAATAATGAATAAAGGATTAATATGTATAGTTCATTTCCTATCAGGGACATGTGTGTGTAACAGTCAATGTGTGACAAGAAATTAGTTTTGCTTGTGTGGGTGAATAGATTTCAGGAAGAAAATCAGTGAATAGGATTCTAGTTCATGGTGTGTGTGCTTGCCAGGTTTTGTGCGCACAGGTATATGGGACTGACAACAGTGAATAGGTCTCAGGATTTCCAAGTGCAACTCAAGTTTACAATCTGTCCAGATGATGAGTCTAGCATTTTCATGTTCTCATGAAGGTTCAGTTAGTGCAATAGGAAATTAGTGCAATGTACACAATATCACATGAATGGTTTTTATGATTAGAGAACAATGGCAATTCAAAAGTAAATTCAAAACCCAAGTGTCAGTGTTCATGTAAACTCGGTTTTTAGGTTCAGTTTTCAAGTGTAATTCAGTTTACATATCAAACTAAAGCTAACAAACAGTTCACAGTCAAGAAAACTGAGAAGGAAACACAAGTCAACTATACATCAACAAAACCCAAGCCAATGCTCACTGGTGAAAATCTGAACTTACAAAATCCTGAGAACCAAAATCTCACTGTATGAATGCCAAAAGTTCATAGTCATGACTGAAAACTAAGAAAATCCTAAGTATCCTAACTGGATGCCTACAGTTAATATGAATCCCTGTTTCGAAACTAAAACATAACCAAAATTTACATAACCACATCAACCAACTCGACAATATGAACCCAGCCACAATATTAACTCTGAAAAGATTTCAACATATATAAACATTCAAAATTAAACAGTTAAAAACCCATGAATCTGTTTAACCCCAAGAAAATGTGGTATCAATAGGTACTCGAATCAATTTACAACCCAACAAAACCATAAAATTGAATCAAACCACATCTCGAATGAACCCAGATATATTTAGGTGAACCTACATTCAATTTAAACCCACAATCAAACAGTTAATACATCTAAACCCTCAAAAACCCAACTGACAGTTCTACATGTATTAGTGAAATAGGAGTTTACCTAAAATTGAATTGAAACCAACTAAATAGTTAATCTAATAGGTTGGTCAATATAGTCACACAGATATACGTGTCAACCATAGCAATTTGTGTCCAAAAACTGGACACAAATGTGTCAAAAAAATCACACATACACAGACACAAATCTGTGTTCAGACAGTGTCATGCACACGAGCACATCATTCGTGGACACGACACGACACTGAATTAGGACGCGTGCTCGTGGCTATAGGTTTGCCTAGGATAGGTCTAAGTGTTTAAGGTCCTGATACGTGTCCAATATGTGTCTAGGTGAGACACGAATACTGTGTCAGTGCGTATTTTGTGCTGTGTACTCCTCCAATGCACGAACACTGCAGGCCAATTTTCTCCCTAACCACTCGATAAGGTCCTACGAGAATATGTGGGCCTTGTGTCTGTCACCTAAGGAGTGTCCACATAAATTTTGGTGTCAAGAGATGACGTGTCCAGTGAGATATAGGACACGGGCAGCAGGGGAAGGCTACAGTGCCCTGTGTTGTGTCCAGTCAGTGAGTTCGTGTCCAAAATGGACACGAACAGTGCAGAAATTTAACTCAGTCAAACATAAATTCAAAATATACGTATAGGGCTAGAAATTTGTTAAATTACTTTTCAAAAATACAAGGATTCAATCCACTCAAGCATTTCATCGAACACTTGCACCCTAATACTGATACGTGTCCGATACGGACACGAAATGGACACGATGCGACACCAAACCTACGCTAGCAGCTAGGGGACTCCTAGGGCTATGCACTCATGCAAAGAAATCAAAATCTAATGGTGATTATGAGGGTTTTACCTATAGGTGTCAATCTCAAGAGAAGCTTCAAATGGAGGGTGTTCTTCTTGCTAGCCAAAATCCCCAAATTGATTTGAACCTGAGATTTCTCTCCATGAGTACAAAAATAGGCTAGATTAGGATCATTTGCAAAAGACTAGAGGGAAAAAGGATTAAAATTGAAGAATCTAGGGATTGGAGAAGAAATGACTACCTCTTTCTTCAAAATATTGAAACATTACAAAAGAGACAAGAACATGGAGGAGATACGGGTATGTTTAGCCCCTCAGGTTTGTCACTGTCATTTTTGAACGTCATGCGCTTAGGTCACTGGTTCCCAAGTGGTGACTATACCAGATCCTATTTACAGCTAGGACTCATGTGACGAAAGGTTTGTTCTTAACTACATGTTCACTTTAGTATGGTTAGAGTACCTTATTGTTGTCTTGTCACTTACTTTTGTTTGTGGCATATTTTATATTCAGTATTTATATGGCATGTTTATTGTATCTTATTACGTCCCTCTGAGGACCTGGTTTTCTTGTCAGGTGTGTGCTCTTGTCTTCGCAGGTTTTCTAATCGAGGCCGTGATCTTCTCCATCCTTTCGAAGATAATTGCACTTGGCTAGTCTTGTTATTTCATCTATTCCTTCTTGTACCATTTTTTTGAGATAGTTGGTAGTGGACTTTGTCTCCGCCCAACGTATTGTACAAAGACTTATTACAGTTGATTATATGATATCTTTTATTCTTCATTTGTGGATGAGATTAGATTAGTCTTGGTTTACTACATTTTACAGCTTATGTATACATACGAGTTTCTATATATTGGAGTATACTTCGTATGTATGCAGTTGGCACGGATACGTACCTAGTCCTAAGTATTTTGGGACTGGGGCATTACATTGTGCATAGCTCACCCTCGCCACTCATAGGGTATAGCCTGACCTTAATTGTACTTGTGCATAGCTTTCTATGCATAGTCGGCCTGATCCATTTTACCTGTACTTGTACTTGTGCATAGCTGGTCATATGGAGTAGCCTGATCTTGTTCCAAGCCTATCACATAACACTCTAATATCTCAAGGCACCGTTTAGATTATATAATATATTCTAATTACACGTTGATACATCATAGTTCCTGATTTACTTACATATTCACATTACCCTGATATGATTACCTGTTTATCCTGTATTTCTTACTGTTCAGTTTTGTTATACATCATGTATGTCATTAACATACTGTTTCTTATAGAACATGTTAATTTAGTGAAACTGCTATTTAGTGATTATACTTCACTCCAATCCTGACTAGATAATATTTTTTTAGAGGACTTTTGTCTGACTTACTATGGATTGGGGATAGATGAGGATGTTGCTTAGGAGTTTTCCATGGAGCCAGTGCTCATAAAGGATGCACCTCCAGTAGTGACTTAGTTATTTGCTAGGTTTTGCTAGATTTTTCTCCATATTGCTACATTGGTTTGTTATATTATTTCAGGATATGTATTTATTTGACTTAGACTTATAGACTTATTTGTGTTGTGACTCATGCTACTATTCAGTTTTCATCTTCATTATCTTGTGCTTTATCTTCCGTAGATCATGTGATTGAGTTTATGATATAGATGTCATATTATGCCTCTGTGCGGAGATGACTTATTGTTGGGCAGGCTATATCTCATATATGTTAGATTGTCTAGATATTACTGTTGACTTATAAAGCGTTCTACAGTCGACCTTGAGGCGTAGGCTAGATGTACCCACGTGCTCGTGCCCCTAAATCGGGTGCGGGTCGTGACACTAACAGAACTGATTTGGGCCATTTTGATGGATTTTAGGCTATTTTGTTTATGGACTTTTGGATAGGAATTTTGTGGACAGGAAGGCTATATTTTTTGGACTGAAAATAGCTAAGCCAGTACCGGTCCAATCAATGTTACATATTTTTCTAGACTCAAAAAAAAAGATAAAAATACAAAAAAATATGTAAAAGTTATGATCTTGATTCTATCACTTTTGGTTCTTGATGACAACGAGATGTTTGTTGTAGTAGGTGCAGACATTCTGACTTGATACCTGTAGTTGTGTATATTTTACGTATCGACCTAAATTGACGTTGATTATCAAAATCAGTTATGATCATGACCAATGGGCCAACAAATATGACATGAACTAAACAATGCATAGGATTATGAACAAAATCTAACAAAAATAGTAAAAGTAACTAGTTTTATGCTACTTTGCATGTTTTAGCAAATATTACTCAATGTGTGCATGGTGGATAAAACAAATGCATACCAATGAGAAATGTTACGATACAATGAAGGTACACTAATCTCACATAAATGCGTGAATCTACGAAACTAATTTTTCCACACGTCTCGTAATCAACGGTGGATCCAAGGATAGGTTGGGGTGGGCTTGAACCTACCCCCAAAAACTTTTTCTTACAATCTTTTATTTATTTATATGGGTTAGTCGACTTCTAGCCTACCCAAATTTATGGTAGCTCATCCCAACTACAGTTTTTGGATCTGCCCATATTTGTAATCTTCCTTCCCATCACTCACAATTTGATATAACTAATATGATATGATAACAATCTTCGATAAAGGACACTGGTGTCATAATACAATAGTCTCACTCACGTATACAATTAGATAAGAATATACACTAGTAATGATGATAAAATAGATGTAATAGTTCTAGCTAACACATATTACACTACATGATCGAAAACTAGGGATTTTTTACATGTATTTAGGAATTTCAAAAATTAGGATTTCTCTACATTGTATTTTAGAGATTTCTAAAATTACTTTCAATTTAGTTCGAACTATTGGATTCTCAGTTTAATTCAATGTAAAAATTAGGCTTTTAAAATTTTAAAAAATAAGACATCTAATCAACTTGTCACGCACCGACCCGAAAAATCGCTCGTCCTCGCATCGATTTATCTGAATCATCGTCCTCGCTAGGGCGTGTGCCGTACGAGTCTGGAGTTACACTCGTACAAGGAAAGATGACAAGTTCTCAAATGGTTATCTTTGATTTGATATTAGCAACGAAAGAAAACAGAGTATACGAAACAATTCTCTTTATTGATAAATGAATTGAGCTTACAAAGGCTTTCAATAGTCCAACTGAATTTGCCAGATAGGCTACAACACTCCCGTTCTCTCTTGCCCACAAAGGATTTTACCGTTCCATACATCATGGCTTTTATATCTCGGCCACATCAATCATGTTGCAAGTCCGAGCGGCAATGCGTTCGTGCGCTTCAAACGCAATGGCTTTCCATGCCTCAGCGGGATCAAGCGAATCTCTGCCGCAAGCAGACCATTCCCTGAACTTGCTAGCAAACTAGTGGATGATTAGTACTTTCAGTCCTCGCTATACTGATCAAACCCACTTAATAAAACCGACATCTAGTAATGTATTGATTCATACAGCATACAATTTAGTTATCTTTCTATATTCTCCTTAGGATCGATTTCATGGCATATTCGAAAGTATTAAAACATGTTATCATGGTAAGCATGTTATTTCGATTCGCATAAGCAAGCATGCAACCAATAGCAATCTCGTGTTATTTCGTGACTTCTTACCAACACTGACGCACTCGTCCTTGCACCGACACAAGGATGAATATACCTCATTCCTTTCCTGTCATATTATAAGTGCTCTGTGCAGAATCTATGTGTTCCTGTACTTTCAATCCGTCGTTCCTTAACTATGTGAATGGTCACTGGCTTTAACACCATAATGGACATCAAGGTACAAACGGTGACTACTTCAGCCTGGGGTGCTAATTTCATGCCCTGAAGTACTCCTCCCGAACAATACCGGTATTTGTGACGCTCTATTTCAATGGTAGGTCACAAGCCTAACAAATTGAATACCCCACCTAATACCCATCTTAAATTCTCTTTCTAGATCAAACGGGTTCCGCCAACCGTCTACCACGTTCGAGGGATAAAAACTTGTGCACAAGTTGTCCGTGACCATGCAACACGTCAAAGTCATACAATCAAGCAATTCGCCTATCTCTACTTCCATTGGCATAAATACCCTAATTCAATGTTCATCAACGAACGCCCCGAAGGTCATAAACATTTTGAAGGCACCATGCCACATTCGATGGTTCCGCCACATTCGTGCCACAACTGTTCTTTTTTTAGCAACGAAGCCATCTTTCGTAAGTCTTGTTCACGTACGCACGCTTTGATATAGTTATTCGATATTTAATTGCGTGCATTTGATGTACGCCTCGATTCAGTATTTCCATGTTCTACGCCTTAATGTTCAATGCGTTAGACTTATGTTCCTTCCTTCTGACTCGTGCTACTGAGGCACGCTTCGATAGTATTCAATGTTCTATAGCTCGTACACCGAGGAACTCGTGCCGATATAGTCTTTCAATGTTCTAGCATACTAACACATATAGGAGGGCACGAATGACTTGTGCGCTGAGGCACTCGTCAATACAGTTATTCCGTATTCTTATGGCTTGCGCTCCGAGGCGATCGTGTCACACCCCAGTCCTAAAATACGCAAAACCGAACCACGTGACATTGGCCAACTACTTATTCAACCAGACTCTAGTCCGAGTAGAATACGTATAAGCTGTTCGAAATGGTGTAACAATCACTACATCAATACTATATCTCAATCCAGTAACAGAAACATAAGGAAAGGAAATATGAATACTAGTCTTCAGCCCAATAATCATACTTTTCCGAATAAACTCAGAAAGATAATATGAGTCTATAAATAATAGGCTACTAAGCAGATACAAATAACAAAAAATGAACATATAACTCTGAAAGATTGAATACATGTAATGGAATAAATTTTAGCAAGGCGCTCAACAAAAGCTACTCAGCCAACCATGGAAGAAAACTAGGTCCTCACAGGGACGCAATAAGGTACATAATATACATGCCAAGTGTACGACAGTAATGAATAAATAAATAAAGTATAATAAGACTGATAAAATGGGTGAATCTAACATAACCATCTAGTATGAAATGCAATTTAAGAAACATCACTCGAACACGCGGGCTGTCACGTGTACCCCGAGACCTGACTGGAACTCCGGCAAACTATGAATACCTCAAAGTCCAATAAGGACTGTGGCAAACTATAAAATCCTTGAAGCTCTGGAATAAGACAACGGTATACTATAAGGAAAAGTTGCCCAAGCGCACGGTGTATGTTCTCCCCTCCCATGTGACCTTGCGAATCGCATCCACGAGACGCTCGGCCAGATCCTCTAGCTAGGACATCGAGTCATACTAGTAATTACAGTATAAAGATCACAAGTCATCGTCCTAGAATCAATCATGGATTTTCGTACAATAAGATATAAATCACGTACTGGAATCCGATAATATGTAGTAACCGTGAACATGACCTAGGGTCTGAATGTACCCCGCAACGAATTATTGCGGTAATGAAAATGGACATGTCTAATGTCGATACTCGATGACGCTAACGTCCATCGGCACCCGAATGTGATTTGGTCGCGAAGTATCGAACACGGTCCTATGTGTTGCAATAACATACACATAAAAAATATTTAAGAATTTAAATATTTCTAACTGAAATACAAGATTGGCAAGGTACATTTGCCTGGCTCCGATTGCATGAAGAGGCTGAGATGGTCCCACTTCCAAGTTTGAAGTGTCCAAAATGACAAAATGACCTAGAGAATAATATTTAAACTAATTAATAATTAAGCTCAAGTTTTATCTAATGTAGGAAGATAAATTAACCAATTAATTTCTCTTTCATAAAAGAAAGGGTTATTAATAATCCTTATCACAAGACAATTGTTCCCTTAACATATAGTACATGTATTTAAGTTATCTACACTATGGTCTTATCTTATAGCAGAGTCGGGGTTAGTCAAGTAATTTTAATATTTCATCTAAAAACAATATAGGATAATTTCTCCTGTCCCAGCACATATCCTTAGCTTCAATTCTTTATCAACCTTGTATAAAAGGATGTTTAGCTCTTGCATAGCAATTTATCTCATTCTATTAATATGGCAACTTTAAATCTTCGCATATTCACATTGGACATATATGCTGTTTAGAATATAATCACTCTAATATTAATGCCAAGTGCGACCATAGCTTAAGTTTGTATCTGCAATACTGCTCCTGTGTGAATTTTGAACATTCAAATAAGCTATCGATTCAATTTAAACCCTCTGTTAGACATCTCTCTCTAATGTTAGTAAATATTGAATTTTCCTAAACAAAGAAATGAAGGGAAGGAAAGAGCAATACTCCTAATACATTCCTCTCTATTTGCTAAAGTTACACAGTTTCCTTTTCTTTCAACCACAGAGTAAAATTAAATCAAACAACTTTATTCTCAAAACTTACTTATAGTGACCTATGCTATAGCTGCCACCACAACATGCCTACCTTTACATTCCTCAACAAAGATCCATGCACACAAAATTTTATTTTCTAAGAGCACAACATGTATCAACCTATTCTCCCTCCTAAATACTGTCAATGTCTTGCTCTCTTTAGTACTCTCATCTAGCCAGGTTAGTCTCACCCTCAAATCCATTATTCCTTCCTCAAGTTGCAACAGCACCCATATATAACATAAACACATAGTTAAGCAAATCCCGAACTCTTCATCCACTCTATATTCTCAAGTGGTGAACAATCAAATGCATATATTTTCTTATATGACCTTAATACATTTCAAAAAGTCTCTTTCTCTCTACTAAACCTAAACACCATCTTCCCTTAGTTGTCCTAACACATATATAAACAACATGCCAAACACCTAAAACTCATTCTGTTAAGTATTGCAATATAGAAGAGGAATAGAGAAGGAGTGAGAGTGGAACCCAAAGGAGGTGGTCGAACGAGAATAAGGCTGTCCCGCTCGATGGAGGTATACAACTGTCGTGCTCCTACGAGGCGTCAGAAGAGTCGGAAGGCTATCCCGCTACCGAAAGTCGACGGTAGTCGTAGGTATCCTCGACTGCCAGGAAATGCAGCGCCCGGATGGCGACCAATCGCCGGTGGTAATGACGACAGAAAAGAACTTCCCGCCAGCCCTGCTCGTCCACGCAACGGCGACGAAGGCACTCGGGAGAGGAAAATGGAAACTGGTGGTAGGGAGCTCAGGGTGGCTATGCTTGTGGCAGCTAGGGTTCTAGTTGGGAGAGAAAATGGATACGAATATATATAGGGAGGAGAGAAGAGAGGAATGGGCAATTGGGGGTCTGCTAATGCCGTACAGGCATGGGCGTCAGTCCCTATAATTTACAGGTGCTACAGCTGTGAGTTCAACAGAAGAAGAACAGTGCCAAAAAAAATTCGATTTAGGTATGGTTGTGTTGCGGGTTATTGGGTTGGAAACCCGAACCAAGGATAAAAAGTTAGCTAATAAGAAAGGAAAGGTTGAACTAGAATGGGTTTGCTGTATGCTAATGCCAGCGGGTTTGGGAGCATGGCTTTAAATGGAATATTGGGTTAACGATTTAAGGGAAGAAATTACTAAGATTTAACTAGTTAGAAATAAAAAATTTCTCACATAATACCAAGCCTTAAACTGAAAATTTATTCCTATTTATTTCTTTTAAAAACTTATAACTTAATAGGAATGCTAAAATATTCCTCTTTCTTGTATCAGCATAAATTAGCTTTTAAAAAAATAGACATGCTCAATAATAATCTAATAATATTAGTAACTTAGCTATCTACACTTACACTAATATTAAATAAATAAATAATTTGTTAAAATAATATAAGAAAATTAGACCTAAAAATTTTAGGGGGCTCACATCCTCTCCCCCTTAGAAAATTTTGTCCCCAAAATTGAAATGATGGCACGATTTAGAACAAAAACAAGATTTAAAGGAATTATTATGATATTCGAATTACAGTACTTAGGTCCGTACCTCGATCGTCGAACAAATAAGGAAAATGCTCCCAGACAGAGTTCTCATGCTCCCAAGTGAACTCACCCGGAGAATGATGCTTCCATGCAACCCGGACGAGTTGAATCGTCTGTCCTCTCAAGACCTTTCTCGCTGCGATCGAGAATCGCAACAGGCTGCTCCACATATGATAGGCTCGGTCCAACTGTAATCTCTCAATAGTCAAGCACGTGACTAGGGTCTGCCACGTACTTTCTCAACTGTGATACGTGAAAAACGTCATACACACCCTCAAGTGGTGGGGGTAATACAAGACGATATGATACCTCACCAACTCGCTCCAGAATGTCGAAGGGCCTGATGTACTTTGAACTCAACTTACCTCTGTTGCCAAATCTGATAGTCCTCCTAGTCGATGATATCCTTAAGAATACGTGATTGCCTTCCTTGAACTCTA